>SJYC01037108.1:0-62428 GCA_006408675.1 Madoqua kirkii
CTGGCTTGGAGAATTTTGAGCATTACTTTACTAGCGTGTGAGATGAGTGCAATTGTGTGGTAGTTTGAGCATTCTTTGTCATTGCCTTTCTTTGGGATTGGAATGAAAACTGACTTTTTCCAGTCTTGTGGCCACTGCTGAGTTTTCCAAATTTGCTGGCATATTGAGTGTAGCACTTTCACAGCATCATCTTTCAGGATTTGAAACAGCTCAACTGGAATTCCATCACCTCCATTAGCTTTGTTCGTAGTGATGCTTCCCAAGGCCCATTTGTCTTCACATTCCAGGATGTCTGGCTCTAGGTGAATGATCACACCATCGTGATTATCTGGGTCCCCTCCCCTCAATCCCTGGTAACCATTATTCCACTTTCTGTTTCTATGAATTTGACCACTCTAGGTGCCTTGTAAGTGAAATCATACAGTATTTGTCTTTTTGTGACTGGTATAGTTCCCTTTGCATAATGTCGTCAAGATTTATCTATGTTGAAGTGAAGTGAAGTCACTCAGTCGTGTCCGACTCTTTGTGATCCCATGGACTGTAGCCTACCAGGCTCCTTCCTCCATGGGATTTCCCAGGCAAAAGTACTGGAGTGGGTTGCCATTTCCTTCTCCAATCTATGTTATAGCATGAATTTCTTTCCTTTTTAAGATTGAATAATATGCCATCGTATGTTTATGCACTGTAGTTTTCTTTATCCACTCAGACATTGAAAGACATTTGGGTTGCTTCTACCTCTTGGCTATTGTGAATAGTGATGCTATGAATATGGATGTGCAAATGTCTCCTTAAGAGCCTGCTTTCGGTTCTTTAGGCTATATGACCAGAAGTGGGATTGTTGGGTCATATAGTAGTTCTAGTTTTAAATTTTTGAGGAATCAGCATACTCTTTTCCACAGTGGTTGCACCATTTCACCAACTCTTGCTATTTTCTGTTGCTTTTGATGACAGCCATCCTAATGGGTATGAGGTGACATGTCACTGTGATTTTGACTGCATTTTCTGATGATTAGTGATGTCAGGCATCTTTTCATATGCTTTTTGGCCATTTATATGTCATCTTTGGAAAAATGCCTAAAGCTTTGGGGCAATTTCTTTTGTCCATTTTAAAATTAGTGGGGTTTTTTTTTGCTTTTTTGGGGGTTGTTGCTCTTATTGAGTTGTAGGAGTTCTTTAAACATTCTAAGTATTAACTCTTTATCAGATATATTATTATGAATATTTTCTCCCATTCCAGAGTTTGTCTTTTCATTCTATTGACTGTCTTTTCTTTTTGCTGCCTTAGTCTGGCATGCAGGATCTTAGTTCCCCAGTCAGGGATCAAACCTGTGCCCCTGCAGGGGAAGTGTGTGGTCTTAGCCACTGGACCACCTGGGAAGCCCCTGATGTGTCTTTTGATGCTCAGAAGTTTAAAAGTTTGGTGTAGTCCCATTTGTCTATTTTTGCTTTTCTTGCCTGTGTCATACCCAAGAAATCATTGCCAAGCCCAATTTCATGAAGCTTTCTCCATATGTTTTCTTCCAGGACTTTTATAGTTTTGAGTCTTATGTTAGGTCTTTGATCTATTTTGAGCTCATTTTAAAATATGGTGTGAGATGAGGGTTCAATATCATTCTTTTGAATGTGGATATCCTGTGTTCTGGACCTCAGTTGTTGAAGAGACTGTCCTTTTCTTAATAACATTGGATGGTCTTGGCACCTTTGTCAAAGATCATTTGACCACATAAGTAAGGGTTTATTCTTGACCTTTCTGTTCTATTCTATTGCTCTTTTTGTCTATCTTTATCTTAGTACCACATTCTTTTGATTACCGTATCTTTTTTTCTTCTATTTTTTGACTGTGCCTTGTGGCATGTGGGATCCTAGTTCCCCAACTAGGGATTGAACCCATATCCCCTGCAGTGAAAGGGTGGTGTCTTGATCAGTGGACTCCAGTGGACTCACTGGACTCTTGATCACTGGAAGTGGTTACTGTATCTTTTAAATATGTTTTGAAATCAAGGCATGTGAGTCCTCCAACTTTGTTCTTCTTTTTCCAAATTGTTTTGGCTATTTGGGCCCAGTAATGGCTTTTTACTTGGAATCACAAGGAACCTGTCACAGTAGAAGAAAGGGGATGGGAGCTTGGATCTTTGGATCCAGGAGGATAAAAGTAATCTACTCCAGCCTTTACTTGAACACATTGGTGAAGGGGAGAGCTCTGTTTCACAAGACAGCTGATCTTGGTGAATCATTAGGAATCCTTGTGCCCACCTTGACCTGTTTTCCTGGCATGTTTGCCCAGTGATCTTTCTGCGCTCTCTAGGGTTATACTCAGAGCAAGAATGCGAGCCAAGGGTCAGCTCTTTAATTGGCCATTATCTTTGGCAGATTTTTCAAGGGAACAGTCATGTTTCTAGGACAGATCAATGAGAATTGTTTGTAAGAGGGCGGAAGCTTTCTGTAAGTGACTGGCATTGTACAGATTCTTTCCAAAGTTCGGAACTATCCCCAGAAGCTCTGTGGTCTCCCTTGTTCTGTTTCATTTATGGGCATCTTTGTGAAGGAGTTCCCTGAGAGCTCCATGCCTTTTCAGGTCTGTTGGTGGGGGAGAGGGGAGTCTATTCCTGAGGCTCCCTGCAGGAAGCTGCATGATTTGACTAAGTAGAATCCTTCAGCCAGGGGACAGTTTTCTCTTCTTTCAAGGAACCCAGCCTCTACCAGACTTTCCTGTCTATAATCAGGGTAGACCAGTAAGGATATAGGTATGGTAGGTAGCCAGGGTGAGAGCTGTCTGAGGGGTCTCAGCTGGGGACTTTTTGGCAGAGTGTGATAGACATGAGCACTGAGCTGGGAGCCAGGAGGCTTGTATTCCAGACCTGGCTCTGTCCCGTCCTTATCTGGCTCTGACACCTTAGACAAGTCATTGGTATCTCTGGACCCTGCTCTATCATTCTTATTAATGGATTGGGTGAGCATACAAAAATGATGCTGAACAGATTCACAAGTACTCAGAGCTGCAAGGGATGGCCATTATACCCAGATGATAGAAGTAAGACTGAAAAAGAGCTCCATGAACTAGGTGGGGATCAATGAGGTGAAATAAAATGCTGATAAATGTAAAGCATTGAAGAAGGGTGGTGAGGGGACCTGACTTAGCAGCCCTTGTTATGAAAAGGGGCTGTGTTTCAAGCTGAGCATCAGTCAGGAGTGCAGTAAGGTGGCTAAAAGAGTGAATGCGGTCTTAGGTTGAACTAATAGAGGCAAAACATCCTCTTCAGGGGAGGAAGATTTTAATCTATGCTGATTTGAGCGCATCCAGAGAACAGTGTTCGTAACTAAGATTTGGATTTTCTTGTGTAAAATTGTGTATTTATTTATTTATTTGTGTTTTATTGTGGGAGGCTGCAGGGCGAACACGAGATATATTCTGGAGGAAGGGGGCTGACATCAAGGGTCATCTGGAAACTGTTTCATATGAGATAGAGTCAAGGGACCGGGACTGTTTGGTGTGATGAAAACAAATATAGATGAACCCTGAGAGTCATTTAAAAATCTACATGACAGACGGTCATGAGGATAAGGGACCGATTTGTTCCAGAAGCATGACTTTCAGAAGTGGACACCTAGGATGAAGAAGTGGGTTTTGTTCTGTATCAGGCAGTCTTCCTAAAGAGTGGGCTGCCCCGGGGTGGGCTGCTCGGCCCCTCGCCTCATTCCCCGAGAGTTCCAGAAGGGGCTGAATCTGCGCCTGCCAGGATAGGACAGCATGCCTGAGACGCTGGGGCGCCTGGCTGTGAACGCCTTGGGGTACCTTTAGATGCAGAGCAGTCTAACCAGGGACACATGAAGCACTCGTGAGCAGGGGAGAGGCCTGGTTCTAATGGTGCTTGCTTGCAGACACATGGAATTGGCAGATGGTGGGAGCCTGAGAGGCCCCTCGCCTGAACCTCAGTGTTGGAAGCCATGTTTTATAGCTAAGTGCTTCCAGCGAATTGCATAACGAAATATTTACCAGACCCCAGATTCTGGCCCACGTTTTGGAATCAAATTTGGAACAATAAAAATCAATGAGTTAGCTCTGGAGATGGTGTCGGGTCTGTAAGAAGACACGAAAGGTTTGTCTTCAGGAAGAGTCCGCTTCCGGAGATGCTCAGAGGAACCGCTCTCCTGGGTATCCCCCCGACTCCCCGAGCAACGACTCATTTCCCTTTGGAGTCCACACGGCGTCTCTGGAACCCTGGTGTTTGCACCCCTCTGCTCCTTCAACAAAGGCCCTTCTGTCGGCAGATTTCAGAGGCCAAGCAGGGAAGGGGCAGGAAAGGAAAGTATTGACTGAATACCAATAAGGAGGGGAAGTGTGTTCGTGGAAGATGAGGGGCGCCAGGCAACTCAGGGGTCCACTCGTGCTGTGCAAACAGAGCAGAGAATGCCTTTTGGCGGGTTTGTTTTACTAAAGGCTCTGGGGCCCAGGGGAGGCCAGCAAGGGGGGACAGGAGAGAGGGAGGAACTATTTCACAATGTGGAGTTTAAGCTCAGCCCCTTGCTTGGGAAGGGGCTGGCCTCAGAGCTGCGGGGTAACAAAGAGGCAGTGTGGGCTGGTGACAGTTAGGGGAGAGCACATGGCAACTGATGGGGTAGTAATGGGTGGGGAGGTAACCTGGGAAAAGCTGGTGCAAGGAAAGCTGGCACATAAATTCTGGTGGCGTGACATCCCCCTTGGCAGGGGGACAGCGGCCACTCCATCACCTCCCCAAAGCCAGCACCAGAGATGTTCCCACTCTCAAGAAACGAGGCTGGGGTGAGGGATGGCTGGAAGGGTAGAAGCCACGCTGTGATTCTGTTGCCCTGCAGGGCCCCGGAAAGGGTGGAGAGGAAGAGGAGAGCATTCCTCTGCAGAAGCCGGAGCCCGAGGCTGAGTGCCAGGAACGAGGGTAGAGGAGGTTCCCATCACTGCCGCAGGGTGGAGGGCGCTGAGACCCGGGGTTGGTACCCTGGGCCCTCATCTCCGAGAGACTTGGCACCCAGGCTGATGCCCGGGAGTCCTCAGCTGACCAGTGGGAGCCAAAGGCCTCATGCCCCACAAGTACACAGATACTGACTCACCATTCCAACGGGAACTCTGCCCACCTTTTCTCAGAGAATCCTTGAACATGTCAGCTCTCAAAGGAGACAGTGTTTATCACCTGGAGTCTTTTGGAGGAAGCCACTTAGCAGTTGGTATTTGGACTTCCTGACTTCCACAAGGTTCCCCCAAACAACCAGGGGTACCCCAGAGTCCAGAACAGTGGTTTGTGGGTAGAGATGTTAGTTTTCTGTCACAGACCAACTGTTTTTGATCATGTCAGTACTGTTGCCTTAGAAAACAGAACAGCAAAGTGACTTTTTATCTGTGTGTGTGGCCAGCTCTCCTCTTCATAATCCTTATGGGCCATTTAGGGAAGAAGAGGAAGGGGGCGCATCTGTCCACAATAGCAGGTTTGGAGCGTTGCTAAAGGGTGCCTCGTCAGGTGGGAGCACCCCCGGGGTCTGTACCGTGGGGCCCTCACCTGTGAGAGGCTCTGCACCCAGGCTGTGGGTGAGAATCCCTAGTGTGATTCCTGCTCGATGTTTGGAAAGCAGCAGCTGGTCTCAGGCTCCCAAGGACTTGTAGGACACACCTCCCTGTGGTTAGTGTCCTTCCTGAAGGACATGGTGATTCTGGAGATGGCCCCTCGCCTTGCTGCCTTGCTGATAGGCAGCCCCCTTTCCCAGCTTCCCTGATAGCTCAGTTGGTAAAGAATCCACCTGCAATGCAGGAGACCTGGGTTTGATCCCTGGGTTGGGAAGATCCCTTGGAGAAAGGAAAGGCAACCCACCCCAGCGTTCTGGCCTGGAGAATTCCATGGACTGTATCGTCTATGGGGTCACAAAGAGTCAGACATGACTGAGCGACTTTCACTTTCCCAGCCTGGGCTTGGCTTCCCCCTCTGGATGCATGGATGGATAGATTCATTCACCCAACCAACTTATTACAAGCCTACCGTGATTTGGGGTGTGGGGAATATCAGATGAATTAGATTATGGTCTCGGGCTTGGCAGGAGTGTTGACTGGTGTTCTTGTGGTTGCTGATTTTGTAAGTAGGTGGCGAGTATAAGCCATAAGAATTTGATGGATGGTGGGTAGCCTGGCTTTTCCCCTCACAGAGCCCCTCACAATGAAATGAGAAAAAAAAGTTTCACAGAGATAAACACACATGTGTCAATTACATATTCAGACAATAAACTTCCATGCTTCTGTGTCAGATATATGGAAATGTGGTTGCCACATCTGGGCATCCAAATATCTTATTCTTCTAAAGGCAACTGGAAAAAACAAACCCGTTTCCTATAAGTCATCAGTTCCATTGGTAGGAAAGAGAGGACCAGAAATCACTTTTGACAGGTCCTTACAGTAAACTGTGTGAGCAAAAGCTGGAACACATCTATCAGTGATTTTTAATAGCATCTTTCGCAGCCAGCTGGAGATGGCTTGAGACCTCACTTGTCCCTAAGGGAAAGCTGTGGACAACTGGTCATTTGAACATGGACCGCAGGCTGCAAATGGCTCTGTTCCCGGGGCTCCCAGCAGCAGTGCGTCCCTTGCTGATAAGCGCCATCTGTTGGTGGTGGAGGTACAAGCAGGTGAGGGTGTCCCAGAGATCCTGACTTGGGGAAGCCGTGGGGCACTTTCCATTTGAACTTTCCACGTGTAATCTGATGCTGCCAAAATAACCAGGGCTGAGGACGAGGCATAATACGGAAGTTAAGAGTGTGGACTCAGGAATTCAACAGCCTGCCGCTTATTACCTGGTTGACCCAGGCAAGTTGCTACATCTTGCTTAGACTATTTTCTCATCTGGAAAAAGAACATAATAAAGACCTAGCCAAGACTGTTGAGCAGGGATAAAATAAAGTGATGCCAGTGACAGGCTCTGGGATTCCAGCCCACATTCAGCATGTGGTAAATCAGCAAGAAATGGTAAGCCTGTGTTTTTCTTGACAGGTAAATCCTAGTCTTCCTAACAGTAGGAAATGAAGAGGACACAAGAATCAACCAGCATCTTATCCTCATTTCTCTGCTTAGAATATGTGAGAGCAAAATTTTCCAAAGGTGTTTTTTTTGACGATTTGTAGGTTTTTTTTTCATTTGTTTTGAACAAAGATAATTGATTGAGGTTCTCAACCAAATGTGGTTGAGATTCTGAAGATTATGTCTAGATTCTGAAAATTCTCTCTCCAGCAAGGAAGAAATGAGTCATGAAGATGATGCCTCTTTCCAAAGTGCATCCCTTAACACCTACTTTTTTCTGATGGACAGGCTCTGTGGAGGATTTCCTTGATTATTCAAAAAGAGAAAAACATTATTTTTCAAGAAATAAAAATGCAGGTTTGTTTTTTTTTTAGTGCTGACCAAGGAGCTGGAGCTAGATTGGCAGAAAGATTCCTTTGTCTCTTATTTGACTTTGCTGGGCATCCACTTGGTTCAGGTTAGAAGGATGCTGGCCTTCACAGTTCATTTAACTCCAAGGGCATCCGGCTTTGTTGAAGTGTAGGCACTGATAGTCACCTGTTTTGACTCTAACAGGGAGGACTTGGCCCTGTTCAGTCTGTGCCCATTCCCCATTATTAGTATCAGCTCACACCCAGAATGGCAGCCCACTCCAGTATCCTTGCCTGGAGAATGCCATGGATGGAGGAGCTTGGTGAGCTACAGTCCATGGGTCGAAAAGAGTCGGACACGACTGAGCGACTTCACTTTCACTTTCACACCAGAAAGGAGGGAGATGAGATGTCTCCCTGTGATGTAGCTGCTGCCCCCAGGCATGTCACACCATGCCCTGAGGAGGTCATATTGCCTCTTACACACCAAGAATGGGGCCCCTGGATCTTCCAAGCTCTCAAATTAGGGCTTCGTTCACATGGGAGCATCACTTCTTTCCTTCTGCTCTTTTCAAAATTTTAGCAGCCCTTCAGGGTGAGCAAATCATGCCCGCCAGCACCCTGTAAAAAGCCTGGCAGAAACGGTTGTCATTTTCATTTAACTAGAAGGGTTGTTTATTCAAAATATGGTTTTATTGGTGTGTCTACATTCTTCACCACCATTGCCAAGTGCAGAAGCTGACACATTAGGATAGCCAGCCCTAGCATTGCAGTCCACATTAAATTCTGTAGTCCCCCGAAGAACCCCAGAAATTGAGGAGCTTAGTTGGATCTGGAGGGGCCTCGCCAGCCACCATCGCTTCTTGCCTCTTCCAGGGCTTGGCATGTCAACTCATGGTTGTTTTTCTTAAGGGCAAGCAAAACAGGATTGTGTCTTATAATGCCTAAGGGAAACATTTTGAGCTGAAAAAATGGTCCCCACACCATTGCCGTTTTTGGAAACAGGAGGCAGGGCGCATCAGTGGTGTTTAAATACCTTCTGCAGTCTTCCCTCTGCTTGGATGAGCAGCTGCTCTGGGGAAAGAGCCTGTCAGTGTGAGACCTGGAGCACAGCATCCAGCAAGAGCTGCCAAGAGGCTGGAGACCCTTCTGAGCTAAAGTACTAATTGCATCCCACCTGGACTGAACTCTTCCTCAGGTTTCAGGTTTGTGGCCTCTGCCTCCCAAGGCCTTACTGCTGCCCAGCAAGAAACCACTGCCACCTGGGCATCCTCACTGTTGCTTCCGTTCCCGGGGCATAAACCTCACCGCACCCCCTTGCTGGTTCCAGGTTGGCATGGGTTCTCGGCTTCTCTGTCTCCACCTCGTAAGGGAATCCCATGTTTCAGCCTGGGCTTCCTAGGTGGCACTAGTGGTAAAGAGCCTGTCTGCCAGTGCAGGAGACTCAAGAGACCTGAGTTCGATCCCTGGGTTGGAAAGATCCCCTGACATGGGAAATGGCAACCCATTCCAGTATTCTTGCCTGGGAAATCCCATGAACACAGGAGCCTTGTGGGCTACAGTCCATAGGGTCACAAAGAGTTGGACATGACTGAAGCGACTTAACACTAGCACCAAATTTCTGTGCCTACCTCAGTCCAGCTTGTAGGTAAGAAGAGAACGATGTGGTCTCAATTTCCATTGCTGGTAGGTCATGATTGAGGGTGGGAGTCATCACTAGTTAGAGGTTTATTCAAAACTTCAGGCCCTAGTGGCACACTGCCCTGTGCCATGAAGGGCAGTCAAACCGGGAAGGGAAGACGTGGCTCCGGGAGCTCCTGCACAGGCCCTGGCGCCCAGTGGGGCCAGGCTGGAGGGAAGGTCAGGAGGCCACCAACGCCGGGATGCTGGAGCCCAGCTCTCTGCCCTCCGGCTCGCCGGAGTGGCTCTGCCTGACTTCGTGCCTGTCCAGGCTCAGAAGGTCACACCTGTGACACCTGAGGTCTTGTCCAGCTTCACCAGCACTGCAGGTAGCCCGCAACCCTCCTGCTCCGCAACAGTCTTGGTTGTGGAGGCTTCAGCCCAGGGCATTGCTGTTGCTCCCTTCTGCCTGTGTCTGTGATTTGGAGAGGGTCTCACTACTCTGGACCAGCTGCCCTTGCCCAGCTGACCTGTGCTCTGGGCTCTTGCCTCTGCTCCTGGGACACGGTGGGCAACATGATGGCTGAGCTCTGTGTGCCTGGCTGCCTCTAGGTCCCAGCAGAGATGTTACCCCTTGGTGATGCTGTGACCTTAATATCCTGACTCCGGTATCCCATCTTTCAAACCAGAGTCACTCATTTCCTCCCTTCCTCTCATCCTGGGAATGGAGGACAACACGGAGTCCCCAGAGCTAAAGCAAAAAGGCTGGAGAAGAAGAGCCATTTCTTCACCTTTCTTCAAAATCTGCTTGCTTGATGTTGCAGGAGATGCCTTGTGGTTTTAGCCAGAAGGAATTTTTTAGATGAGCAGGACCTAAGTGAATTATAAAAGGGCCATACCCTTTCCCTAGCATGTAGGCAAGAGTTATCTCAGAGAAGCAACCTTACGACAGGAGAATTCACTGTAGAGTTCCTGGTTTTGAGAGGTTTTTGAGATCCTCCTGGGCTGCTGTGTCTGTGGGGAGCCAGAGGCAGTGATTCGGCACCTAGGAAGTTCAGGCCTCCTGAATGTCTGTGGTTTCAGGTGTATGGTGAAGGGCACAGGTCAGCCCAGGGACCTGCCTAGGCTCTTTCTGGTCCCTGAGCTTCTCTGCTTCCACTGGGAAATAGGTGACATTCTGCACCCCAGAACATGGCCTTGATAACAGCTGCTGTGTATTGAGCACCTGCTGTGTACATCACATGAGCTCTAGCAAATCCTCCCAGTGTCCTTTGAGGGTGCTCAAAGGGGAAAGTAAGTGTCACTTCTTCAGGCAAAAGTGACACTGGGGGCCATCAGAAGTCTGAACACTGTAAGTCAGCGTAGAGGACGTAGAGTGAAGGGCTGCCGAGGGGAAGGAAGGGCAGTGGGTCTGCTTAAAGGGGGTTTTTGTTCTATTAAGAGGCGGCTCATCAAGCCCCAGGTTGGGGAGCTCCGGGCGCTGGGAGACTTCCTGCAGCCTAGAGTATCGTGGGGAGCTGGGCACAGTAGGCCCCCAATGCCCTCACGGCTTGAATTTCCCTCCAGACGCTGCCTGTGGTGGAGGAGAGTTCCCCATCACACCCAGGGGCGCAGAGAAGAAAGGCTCCCCTTTCCCAAACTGTGTGTGCTTTTCCCAGGGGCCATTGTTCCTGGTTGCCAGGAAACTGAAGCCTTCAGGTGTCACCCGGGAGACTGGGGCCTGGGTATTCGGGTTTAGGTCAGGCACAATGACGCCTGCAGAATGAGATGGCAGCCCCAGGACCTCCTCAGTCGTTTGTCACGCAACTGTGGCTCCCAATGACAGTGGAGACGCGGGGCCTTGGAGGGAGGAGTTAGGTGGACAGGACAGGGCAAGGGGCACTCGATGGGGCCGGCTAATGGTTGCCCCACCAGAGCAGAGCCAACACACCCCTTTGGGGAGAGGAAGTGAGGCTGCCACAGACTCTTGGGGACGTCAGAAGGCCTGTAATGGGCCTGACCAAGGTTCAGGGCTGCCTGCTGGGAGCTGGGGGCCTCCCGGGCTTGATGGAGCTATGATGTTCCAGGAAGTACTCAGTGAACTTGGAGGGACATCAGCTTTCAGACCAGACAGCCTGAGAGCATGGTCAGAGCAAAGAGACTGTCCACATTGAGCACAGCGAGGACACAAGGCTGTCCAAAGTGATGGCAAGTCAGAGTGACCCAGGGGACCCAGCAGCCAGGACCCTTGAGGACAGAGTGGGGGTATCACAGTATAGCAGGTTCATGATGTATCCAGATCTTTCCTTCCCCAAACCTTGAAGCACAGCTTCTCATACACGCAATTTATTGAACAGAGATTAAATAGAGTGTGTGTAATCCATTTCAAAATCGTCCTCCCGCACTTTCAGTTTATCATATTTTTTTAGATTTTTAATTGTGGTACATATGTATAAGACGCAACTTACCATCTGAGCCATTTTTAAGTGAACAGTGCACTAATATTAAGTATAGCCACATTATTTTGCAGCCCATCTCCAGAATTTTTTCATTTCACAAAACGGAAACCCTGTGCCCCTTAAGCAACTCCCCATTCTCTTCTGCCCCACTCCCTGGCAACTCCCACTCTATTGTCTCTGAAGTTGACTACGCAGGGTGCCTGTAGGTGGAATCACGCGATATTTGTTCTTCTGTGACTGGCGTATTTTATTCAGTGGAATGTCCTCAAGGTTCATCCATGTTGTAGCTTGTGTCAGAATCTCCTTCCTTTTCAGGCAGAATAATATCCTATTGTGTGTCTGCCCCACCTTCTGTTTATCCATTCATCCTTGGATGGGTTGCTTCCACCTTTTGACTATTGTATCACTGCTGCGAACATGCCTCTCCCCATTCCAATTTCCTGTATGACCTGCAGACATCAACTGGTGACTGTTTTTCTAGCTCCTCATCCAAACGCTCAAGGCCTTCCGGAAGTGGGACTGTCAGTGATTTATTTCATACCCATTGTGGACGCTCATCTTTCCTGCTCCTTAACAACGTGGCCTTTCTCCTTCACAGGGAAGGGGTGGGCTGGGAGCTGGGAGTACTGGCCCAGTCGATGCTGGGGATGTATTTGGGTTGACAAAGTACAGCATCTCAGAGGCACGGTCCTCTCCAGCACATTCTGGTGGGTTCTGGAGAGCCCAGTGGTAGCTGGACTCCCATTAAGTAGAGGAGTACATAGTGAAAAGTTGGGGGGTGTGGCCCTTGGAAATACAATGAGTGGGTGTTTGTCATTTTAGGTTCTGTCCAGTTGTAGTTTGGAGTCTAAAGATAGTGCCCAGAACTGGGACAGAGGAGAGGGGTTGTGGCCTGGATTTGTAGCCTGGGGTGGGAGCCGAGGTGGAGTGGGTAGCCTTTCTCTTCTCTGGGGGATCTTCCCAACCCAGGGATCAAACCCAGGTCTCCCACATTGCAGGCGGATTCTTCACCAGCTGAGCCACAAAGAAGGCCCAAGGTGGAGTTCAGATGGACAGAATTTGGGTCCAAGGTTTCGGCTATGGATCCGTGGCACAGGTGCCTGTTATATGGCCTGAGGCTCAGGGAACCACGGGGACTCCCAGGGGTCTGGTCTATGCTGAGAAATGCAGGGGTCAGTTCAGGGACTCCTAAGAGAGCAGCAAACCAAGGCATGCTATCACTAAATTCTTTCATTGTGAGGAGGAAGAGGGGCCGGATACTGCAGGGGCATCTCAAGTCAGCTTAGCCTGGGAACTGGGATCACCTGAGCCTGCAGAGGGCAGCGTCCGGGGAGCCAGAGGCAGTGGATGTGGTTGGCAGAGGGATACTTCAGTTTTCAGCACCTGGAACCTGAACTTTGAAGAGTTTGGTTGCCTCGGGGGCCAAGTCAGTGAGCCAGTCTGGGCCTACAGTCACAGGGCTAAATGGGGCAGTTGTCCTCGAGCTTCAGATTCACTTGAAGTTTTGGGGGAAATCGACAGTTAAGTGTTTGAAAACATTTTTGCATATTGCATTTAGATGGTGTTAGTGGAGAGCAGTTGGGGCCTCGGCTGGATTTCTGATCTCAGTCCTGCATTTATAGGGTGTGTAACCTTGGGAACGTTGCCTGACCTCTCCTTGCCCTAGTTTAGGTACTAATCGGACCTATTGATGCCTCAGAGGCCTGTTACAACAAATGAAACAATGAATATAAAGAGCTTGGAACAGTGCAGTTTTGAACATAGTGGCCATCATCATGAGTGCTGGTCAAACCAAAACTGGGACGTTAAGGAGAATCAAAATGTACCAGAATGTGTCAGATAAAACAGGAGACCCCCTAGTTCAGTACATGCGGCTGCACTCTGCTTTTAGGGCACTTTGGTGGACCCCTTTGGGGCATGGCACAGGCTCCAGAGCACAGGACTAGCCTCTGTTGCTGGTGGGGTTCTGCAGGGCCTGGCACCTCTTGGGGTAGCGAGGAATGTGGTGATGGTGTCATTGGCCCATGACCGGCAGGCTGGCCTGGGCCTGTGTGCCCAGAGCCACCACCTACCCCTCCAGCTAGCCCGGAGCTGGTAGGCACAGCCCGAGAGGGAGGCCTTGCGTGCAGCCAGCGCCCAGGCGGAATTTGTTTGAATTAGCTGCTTGAGTGGGTCTGTTTGTGATGAGAGCGTGTGTGGTGAGAGAGGTTGGCAGGATTTGAAAAGGGCGTTTGGAGGCTCCTCCTGGGCCTCAGGGCCTGGCACCTCTTGGGGTAGCGAGGAATGTGGTGATGGTGTCATTGGCCCATGACCGGCAGGCTGGCCTGGGCCTGTGTGCCCAGAGCCACCACCTACCCCTCCAGCTAGCCCGGAGCTGGTAGGCACAGCCCGAGAGGGAGGCCTTGCGTGCAGCCAGCGCCCAGGCGGAATTTGTTTGAATTAGCTGCTTGAGTGGGTCTGTTTGTGATGAGAGCGTGTGTGGTGAGAGAGGTTGGCAGGATTTGAAAAGGGTGTTTGGAGGCTCCTCCTGGGCCCTGGATGGACAGCTGCACAGAGATGGAAAGGCTGTTTCTGGCTGGGCATCCCTCGGGCACGAAGGAGCGCCCGGCGTGGGTGCCAACTGATGGCGAGGGGCATGGTTGTCCGCATGGAGCCTGCTGCACGCTGCCCACCTCACTCCTCAGGTCCGCCTGGGCCCCTCAGACTCTGCGCAGTGTCCCGGCCGCCTATGATTTGAGCACAAGGTTTGTTCACATGGCCCAGGTCCCGCCCACTCAGGGAACTTGGGCTTCTTGGGGGTCCAGACCACAGGGTGCGTTTCTTGAGCAAATCCAAGAGGAAAGGAAGACAGACACCTCAGCTCGGGACAGAATGGCCACCGTGGTACCGTTACCATCAGTCGCAGTGGCAGCACAGAAGGGCTGTTTCCACGCGCTGCTCGTTGTTCCAAATGCTTGACAATGAGTGAAAGTGTTAGCTGCTCAGTTGTGTCCAACTCTTTTCAACCCCATGGACTTAGCCCGCCAGGCTCCTCTCTCCATGGGATTCTCCAGGCAAAAACACTGGAGTGGGTTGCTGTTCCTTTCTCCAGGGAATCTTCACGACCCAGGGATCGAACTGGGATCTCCCACACGGCAGGCAAATTCTTTACCGTCGGCAGGCAAATTCTTTACCGTCTGAGCCCCCTGACTTATATCAGTTCGTTTAATCCTCCCAAGCACCATCCAAAGTCAGCGCAGTTACACGTATTTCATAAGTGGGGAAACTGTCGTACAGAGACGTTAGGTAACTTGCCCAAGGTCATACAGCTAGAAACTAAAAGGGCCAGGATCTGAACCCAAGCAGTCTGGCTCCGGAGTTGATGCTCTTCTCCGTTACATTGTGTTTTCTCTCCTTATTTCTTTAATCTTAACGCTTCTGTAGAGTTGAAAGCATTGGCCCGAGTTTTTCTCATGGGGACACTGAGCCCACGGGTAGCTGATGTGTGAGGTCACTGGCCAGGTGGGAGGTGAGCCTTGGCACCGACTCCTTCTACAGGGCCCTTGGAGCCCCATCTGCATTAGACCTAATAATGATGGCAGCTGTGCCCCGGCGCCCACACTGCTCTCCCAGTGAGTGACTTGTGATCTCCCCCTGCTTCCACGTCTCCCACTCACCAATGGCCAAGGTTGCAGCTTCCCTGGACTCAGCTGCTCTGGGGCACGTAGGTCTCGGGACTGGTGCTCTGTGAGCTTTATTCAAATGCTGTTTTCTGGAAGTTTCCACCTCCCAAGTGACAACTCACCCTCAGATTTTCTGTGTTGCTCCCGAATGTCCTGTTATTTCAGTTTTTTTCAAGGAGGGTCTGTGCTAAGTGAGCTTCCTAGATGGTGCTAGTGGCAAAGAACCCATCTGCCAATGCTGGAGACGCAAGAGACTCAGGTTTGACTCCTAGATCTGGAAGGTCTCCTGGAGGAGGAAATGGCAACCCACTCCAGTATTCTTGCCTGGAGAATTCCCTGGACAGAGGAGCCTGGTGGGCTACAGTCTACAGGGTTGCACACAGCTGGACCAGACTGAAGCGACGGAGCACACAGGCACGGACTGTGCTAAGTGTGCGACTAAACGCGATTATGTCGGACACCTGCGCGCGTGTGTGTATGAGTAAATACAATATAAACTTACCATCTGAATGTTTTAAGTGTGTGGTTTGGTGCATTAAATGCATTCACATAGTTGTACAGCTGTCACCACCATCCATCACCAGAACTTTCTCTTTTTTCCACACAGAAATCCTGTACCCATTAAAGAACAACTCCCTATTTCCCCCAGACCCCTAGCTTCTAGCAATCACCAGTCTCTCGTCTGTCTCCAAGAATTTACCACCTCATATAAGGGGAATGATACAGTATTTATCTTTTTGTATTTGACTTATTTCACTTAGCGTAACGTCCTCAAGGTTCTGTGGTGTAGTACACAACGGGATTTCCTTCCTTTTTAAGACTGAATAATGTTTCATTGCATGGATATGGCACGTTTTGCCTACCCATTCATCTGTCAATGGACACCTGGGTTGTTTCTGCCTTTCGGCCATTGTGAAGAAAGCTGCTAAGAACATCTCCAGACATGGGATTGTTGGATCAAATGGTAATTCTGTGTTTAATTTTTTTTTTTCCTGAGGAAACATCATATTTTTACACAAATAAATCCATGCACCAGAGCACACACCTGGCTTAGGATTTAGAAACTTTGCTCATCTACCCTCTGGGGATGCTTTCCAAAACCTCTCTCTTTTTCCTCAAGTCCCCTTTCCCTGAACCTGCCTCCTGCCCTTCTGGGAGAGTTTGCTTTCCCTCTTTTTGTTACCCTCACCCTCTTTGGGATCTCGAGGCCATGCCAGGCCCAGGCAAGGCATGGGGGTCGGCCACAGGGTCCTGGTAAGGAGAAGAGCTTCTGGGGTTTTGAGGAGAGAAGGGCCTTAGTCCTAGTCAGAGACCGGGCGGGGTGCCTGGAGGGGGCTGAGTCCGCGTCTGTTGGGGAGCAGGGTGTGCCGTGTTCTTTCCAGCAATGCTCGGGGCCTGATTGGTTCTGCAGGTGGAGGCGCTCAGGACCTGTGTGTTGAATGAAGGGATGAAGACAGAGGAGTGGGCTGTGGTGACCGGGGCTCAGGGCCACCTTCTTGGGAGACTGGGGGTGGGGGTGGGCTGCTGCCTCTCCCAGGGGACGGAAGAGAGGGATGGTGGAGTGGCAGGGAAGCGACCCTCTCTTCCCTCATGGATTTGAGACAGTCACAGGACTCCTGGTTTGGCCATTCTGCACCTCAGATTCCTCATCTTGGAATAAGGGGCCAGGGATGCTGCTGCTCTGGCAATCCACGTTTAGTAAATTATGAGCACCTTCGGGACCTGAGAACAGGAACTGTGCCATGGACTTTACATGCGTTCCTGGAGTTAGTCCTCACAATACACTATGAGGGACTTACATTAACTCCATTCTGCCTTTGTGAAAACTGAGGCACAGATGGGTTAAGCGATTTGTCCAAAGACATATAGCAGGGCAGCCAGGATTGAATGGAGACTGGCTGAGTCTACAGATTGAGGCTGAACTGCTTTTTTCAGCACTGTATCTTACAAAGCAGAATGCCTCACTTTTACCCTCTCCTAGGATGTGTGTGTGTGTGTGTGTGTGTGTGTGTGTGTGTGTGTGTGTGTCTGTGTGTATAGGCTTAGTTTTTCAGGGCATATATTTAAGGAATGGGGCTTATAGCATTTTCTGCTGTCAGAAGCCTGGAGAGACAGAATGTCATTGGGTATAATCCTAAGTGAGATCTTTTTTTTCCGTCTGGCAGGATCTGATAGAGGCTGAAATTCATCACAGCAAACATGTCCTCTCCTTCCCTCTTCGTGTTGCTCTGGTGTAAACGAGAAACCTCAGTCACGATTCCAGCTGGGCATCCTCTGTCTCTTAGCAACCACTGCCAGCCCCAGGCTCTGGGCTCCTGGCTCCAGGCGTGCCTTTCTTTGCTGCAATACTTTCTGTGGCTCCTACACACACAATGCAGGTTGTGGGCTTTGGGGAGGAGGGGTTGTGTTAACCTCTGGGTCCCCAACTCCCTGAGTCAGTGGGAGGAGGGAGGGCCAGCTCTGGGGAGTTCGAGGGAAGAGCTTTAGGTGAGGTGAGCTGCTGAAGGGGAGCAGGATTGGAGAGAGAGAGAGAGAGAGAGAGAGAGAGAGTTGTGTGTGTGTGTGTGTGTGTGTGTGTGTGTGTGTGTCTGTGTGTATAGGCTTAGTTTTTCAGGGCATATATTTAAGGAATGGGGCTTATAGCATTTTCTGCTGTCAGAAGCCTGGAGAGACAGAATGTCATTGGGTATAATCCTAAGTGAGATCTTTTTTTTCCGTCTGGCAGGATCTGATAGAGGCTGAAATTCATCACAGCAAACATGTCCTCTCCTTCCCTCTTCGTGTTGCTCTGGTGTAAACGAGAAACCTCAGTCACGATTCCAGCTGGGCATCCTCTGTCTCTTAGCAACCACTGCCAGCCCCAGGCTCTGGGCTCCTGGCTCCAGGCGTGCCTTTCTTTGCTGCAATACTTTCTGTGGCTCCTACACACACAATGCAGGTTGTGGGCTTTGGGGAGGAGGGGTTGTGTTAACCTCTGGGTCCCCAACTCCCTGAGTCAGTGGGAGGAGGGAGGGCCAGCTCTGGGGAGTTCGAGGGAAGAGCTTTAGGTGAGGTGAGCTGCTGAAGGGGAGCAGGATTGGAGAGAGAGAGAGAGAGAGAGAGAGAGAGAGAGAGAGAGGGAGAGTGTGTGTGTGTGTGTGTGTGTGTGTGTGTGTGTGTGTGTGTAGTCATAGTGGGCCCGGGCTGCCTGAGGCAGGCATTGTGCCAGGTGAGAGATGAACACTTTTGCTTATCCTGCTGGGCTCATCTTTGCGATTACACATGTTTGTTCGAAAGGTTTGCACCTCAAATGCAGTGGCGAGCCTGTGGGGACTCTGGCTCAGGCTTTGCGTGGAAGGGAAAGATGGAGTCCTGAGACTAGAGATCTTCTGAGAGATGGCGAGGACTGAAAGAACGGCAGAATCTGAGGCTGGCTTTTCTCGAGTGAGGTGGTGGAGCGGAGGGGCAGGGGGTCCAGAGCGCACGGCTCTTTCTGACACTGTGTGGTGGCTTCCCAGGGCGTCTTTGTTCAGCTTGTCTAGAAGGCTGGTGTGGGAGCTGGTCAGTCTGGGGCTATTGCTTGTCAGTTTGTTGAAAGTCATTGTCTTTGGGATCTTTCCACCTCTCATCCCCGAGGAATCATTGCTTTAGCCTCATATGAACTGGAAAGAAGCTGAGAGAGGGGCTAAAGCACTTCCTGACTTAACAGATGAGGTAACTGAGGCCCAGAGAGGTGGCGGTTCACTGCCCATCCGGGGGACAGGGGGGAACAGGTCCCTTTTGGTGGCAGGTCCCCCTTCGGTGCATGGTTCTTGGTAGAGTGGAGCTTGAATACAGATGAGTGAGCTGGGAGAGCCCATGGAGCTCATCTTCGTACCCAGAGGCCATGGTTGCTGAGGAGGCCCTTGCAGAGTTGCTTCTGTGCATCTGGAATGCTCTGACCCCACTGGGGAGATTCCTTGAGTCCCTCTTCTAAGGGGGCAGTGAGCTGCACCCTCCTGGCATCTTGTAGGGACAGTATAGACTATGCAGCGTGTGGTAGGGACAGGCATTTCCTTTCCTGTTTTGAATTATGCGGCTGACTTGATGGCTCTGGTCTGAATACTTTACAAGACTGTCAGACTGCAGACCAATTCAGTAAACCTTTAAAGCCTGAGCAGGTGCCAGTGGAAGGAGTATTTGGCAGCCTGTTGGGCCCAGAGCAGTGTGGCTTCCATGCACACCCAGGGCAGGGCAGGAAGCGCCAAGTAAGCTCACAGGTCTTGGGTTTGAGTCTACCCCTCGTCTCTCCTTGCTGTGGGTCTTCGGCAAGTTCTGTCTGTGCAGGAAGAGTGCTCGTAGGCTTCCAGAAAGTCCTTCCAGGTCCAACAGTGTGTGAGCTCCTAACAGGTTGCCTGTTCATGGATGTGCATTCATCCACCCAGCTCCACACATGTTCTCTTAGTGGGTCCTGGGTGCCTGGCACCAAACGAGCTGTTAGGGAGACTGTTTCCCCATCTATTTTGTGGATATCAGGCCAGTTCCAGCTGTCAGGTGGCACTCACAGGCAGCCTGGTGTTGGCATTTGTCAAATGGCAAAATGAAGCCCTCATGGGCTTCCCTGATAGCTGGTTCAGTGGTAAAGAATCTGCCTGCCAATGCAGGAGACACGAGTTTGATCCCTGAGTTGGAAAGATCCCCTGGAGAAGGAGATGGCAATCCACTCATCCCATGGACAGAGGAGTCTGGCGAGCTACAGTCCATAGGGTTACAAAAAGTCGGATACAACTGAGTGACTATATAAGACGACGAAGCCCACAGGCATCCCCTTAGCCCTGGTCTTTGAGAGCCAGCCTCTGGCCTTGAAGTGGGTTCATCAGATGAAACAGGCCCATGAAGAGGTGTTTATCCTCACCCCCACCCTACCCTGAACCTCCTAGGTAAAGGCCATTTCGGACCCTGTCCTTTTAATGGCTTGGCAAACCATTAAAACCTGGGGATGAATGTGATGTGACCCCAAGTAAGCAGTGAGCACTCCATCCCAATTCATTGCTCCCCTAGACCTAAAAGTGATTTGCTTTTTTAAGAAATGCCCATGTTGCCTGTGGAAATTTGTACATGTGTGCAAACTAATAGCAATTTGCATGAAATGCTGGTGTTCTCCGTCTAAGCAAAACAAAACCCTAATGTCTTAAAGTTATTAAAATTTAACACCTTATTTGAAAAAATTAGGACAAAAGCATATAAAGTGAAAAGAAATCTATGTCCCATTCCAAGTCTCCTGGCCCCTTGGCCAGATGCAGCTACCGACACAGTTTCATGTGATCCAGACTTATAGAAATATTGTCTGCACATAAATCGCAGGTGTATCCTCTCTGTTTCAGCACTTAAGCCTATAGGAGAAACTTCTAGAACTGGAAATGCTGAGTCGAGATGCCTTTTCTTTTCTGATGGCTTTTGCCAACTTGCTGTTCAGAAAGGTTATACCCTCTTTACAATATATAAAAATCTGTTTTTACACCTTTTTCAGTATTGGGCAATGTTAATGTTTTTAATTTTTGCTGATTTAATGGGGTAAAAAAAGCATTTGGTTTTAACTTTTTTTTTGCTTCTTTCAAATTCATTTTTTTTTCTTTTTCCATTTTAGTTTTTTAAAATAGTTTTATTTGTTTTTGGCTGTGCTGGGTCTTCATTGCTGCGTGGGCTTTTCTCTAGTTGCGGAAAGCAGGGCAGGGAAGCCTCCTGGCATGCTACGGTCTGTGGGGTCTCAAAGAATTGGACATAACTGAATGACTGAACAACAACAAATACATACCGTTACATCCTTAGTATTCATTTAACTGGAAGTTTGTACCTTTTGGTTTGTTGTTCAGTTGCTAAGTCATGTCCGACTCTCTGTGACCCCATGAACTGTAGCATACCAGACTCACATGTCATCCATTATCTCTCAGAGTTTGCTCAAATTCATGTCCATGGAGTCAGTGATGCTATCTAACCCTCTCATCTTTTGCTGCCCTCTTCTCCTCCTGCCTTCAATCTTTCCCAGCATCGAGATCTTTTCCTATGAGTTGTCTCTTTGCATCAGGTGGCTAAAGTGTTGGAGCTTCAGCATCAGTCCTTCTAGTGAATATTCAGGGTTGATTTCCTGTAGGATTGGCTGGCTTTATCTCCTTGAAGTCCAAGGGACTCTCAAGAGTCTTCTCCAACACCATACTTCAAAAGCATCAATTCCTTGGTACTCAGACTTCTTTGTGGTCCAGCTCTCATGTCCATACATGACTCCTGGAAATACTATAGCTTTGACAATATGAACCTTTGTGGGCAAAGTGATGTCTCTGCTTCTTAATATGCTATCTAGGTTTGTCATATGTTTCCTTCCAAGGAGCAAGCATCTTTTAATTTCATGGCTGCAGTCACTATCCACAGTGATTTTTGAAACCCAAGAAAGTAAAATCTGTCACTGTTTCCACTTTCTGCCCTTCTATTTGCCATGAAGTGCTTGTCTGTCTTCATCCAGGTCCCACTCCCACTCCCCTACCGCTTGAGTCTGGTACACAGATTGACCTCTTTTTCTTTGAGTTTTTTCATTTTTGAACAAGTATAATGGGTCAAACTTAATATTTCTTAAATTATGAGTGTGCTTGAGCACCCGTTTTTAAAGTTTATAAGGTTGTGTTCATTTTTTCTGTTATTGTTGTTAAACCACCTGTTAGAGTCCTTTGCCTATTTTTCTGTTCCATCTCTGTTTTGTTCAGGAGCATGTTGAAGCTCAGAGAGGTTAAGCCATTTACCTAAGGTCACACAGCAGGCAAATAGCAGAGCTAGGGCTAGAATCTACCCTTCTGATTCCTGGTCTAATGGTCCTTCTAGTGCCCATGCTGCCTCCCTGTCTGAGGGCTGGACTGGCCATGCCTAGTGCTCCTAGGGGGCTAAATTTTGGGCATTATGCTGGGTATTCCTGGGGATCCCACTGACTCTGAGAAGAATGTTGGGGTGGGGGGCTTTGAGAGTGTTTCCAAAGCTGTTTGCCTCTAGAGGGTTAGAGCTTTATCCCACCAGCCTCCTCAGAGGCCCCCCTTCCACCTACCAAAGCTACCCAGCTGGCACTATTATTTGTCCCCGTGAATTATTGATAAGGCATGAAACGGCCTCAGCCTTGGAATAGCAGGGCTCGAGGGAGAGTAGCACTCTGTGAGGGGAGCTCAGGGCTGAAAGGCCCCCACCCCTGGGGCCTAACCTTCCCAAGGCCGGTGGTCGCTTCTGAATGTCAAAAGACACCCTAGCCTCCCTCCACTGCCCTGCCAGGTCATTACTGGACTTTGAAACAGGTATCGTTTCAGAACATATATATGGACATAGCTATCATGAATGCAGTGCTATTTTTACTTAGATTATTAAGTTCTATAAAGGTTATGCATATTTGTTATGCAGATTTAAATATCCTGGAACTGTATCACATAGAAAGTGAAATCACGTGTGGCCTCAGCCCCGAGGCTTCCACTGCGGTCCTGCTTTTAAAAGCATTTTTCACTCATCCCCCTGAGTCTATAGCACGTGAGAGGCATACTGCTTATTCAGGTGACAGTATCTGATGGTGGATTCTCAGGACTCCTTGGAAAAATGCACCCTGTGCTGCCCAAAGGTAGGCAAGGCTCTGGCTGAGAACCCAGCTTTAGGGCTTTGCTTTGGCACTTAAATGTGCCTTGCATTTCTGATGCTAGCTGTTCGTTCCTCATGACCTGGTTCACTCCAGGGACCTGCACTGGATTTCTGTTCTGTCTACACATGCCTGCCACTGGGCCTGGCACATGGTGGGTGCCTTTTCTGGATTGTCCAGGCACAGTCCAGACGTTCCTGAGAAATCTAATTGTCCAGTCTCTCCTTGGCTTACATTCTTTGCCAAGTGAAAGGCAATCATTCCCCTTCCCTTCTGCTGGTGGCTCACTCTGGCTCACTCTCTTATAGTCCATGGAACTTTTGAAGGTATCTATTTGTTTTGCTGAAATGTGGCATGCTGGTAAAAGATGCCAGGTTTTTAGGGAGACCTTGCTTGACTTTAGGGAGATTTTCAGGAGAGTTGGTGAAGCACAGGCTAAAAGACTGTTCAAGAAACTGAGAAAACAAGGCAGCTCACTTTAGAAATGTCCAGCTGACTTCCAGAGCTGGACCAAGTTTGCTGGCAAAGCAACTGCCAGACAAGGGAATCCCAGGGAGCATGGCTGGCGGGCAGTAAACGTCTGTGGGAGGAAGGACTCACCTGCTGCTTTCCAGGCGGTACCAGCCTCTGAGCATTCCTCGGGTGTGCCGTCCTCATGCCTGACTCTGGACTTGCACATATTCTGTCCTCTTTACCTGGAACACGCCCCTCCCTGGAGAGGTGTGCGAACGTGTATACACAGGTGTGCAGGCACACTCACACTCGTGCTCATGTACACGTCACTGGGACAGCTTCTGCCATCCTCTGGGTCTCAGCCTGGACACTGCTTCCCTGGCAAAGCCTTCCCTCATCACCTTGTGGACTGGATGGGGTTCCTCTGTCACGTGCTCCCTTGATGCTCTTGACTTTACCTCTCTGTGACATGCATCTGGCCCTTGGATGTTGTAGTGATCTGTGCAGGATCTTGGGAGGATGGGGTACACATTTATGGTGTTCTCAGCGTCCCCAGCACCTGACGTGGCCCTTGCTGTCTAGCGGGTGTTTGGTAAATGTTGAATGAGTGTTCTAAGAATCGTCTTCTCTACTGATTGTTTACATGAAAGTGGGTTTTCATTTGCCTGAATGAGTGTTCTAAGAATCGTCTTCTCTACTGATTGTTTACATGAAAGTGGGTTTTCATTTGCCTCAAATGGAGTTGCGGGAGTCGCCTGCCCTTGCCTATGACATGCTACACCTGTCTTCCCTATGGTCAGCATCTTTCTGTGTGTAGCAGCCTCTCAGACATGTAGTTGACTCTTTCCTTGGGAGGGAGATTGGTGTGATAGATGCTGAGGTCAGAGTGCCTCAGTTCACATCTTGGTTCTGCAGATTATTAACTGGGCAACCGAGGGCACTGGCTTTATCTCTCTAGATCTAAGTCTATCTTCTGTGAAATGGGTCTGATAACTCCTGTAGTTATTTGCCTATAAGATTCTTGAGTGGGTTAAATGAGATAACCCAGGCATTAATATTTTCATGTAGTGAGTGCTCAGTAAGTAGAATCTATTCTTCATGTGGTTTCACATGTGTCCACCGTATCAAGAATCTGACATCTATGAAGCAGTGGAACCAAGCTGGACCATAGCTGATCAGGCAAGAATGGGTGGACGAAATGGAAGTCAGGAAAGGCTACACATTAGAGAGGTCCTATAGTGGAAAGCAGGAGGGAAACTGGCTTTGGCAAAAGGCAGGGGATGAGCTTGCAGGATCATGCTACAGTCATGGTTTTTTGGTGTTTATTTAGGACTTGGGTTCAGGTCTTGGCTCAGCTACTTGAAAATTATGCTTTATTGTGAGCAAGTTGCTTCATCTGTCTGAGCCTCTCTTTCCTCATCTGCAAATGGGTTAATGATGGCAACCTCAAACAGCACCTCCACTAGATCTGGGCCTCACGTGTGCTCAGTAAATGTTTAGGAAGAGGAAGATGGCCCTGCGTTTGAAGGGAGGGCAGCCCCAAGAGCAGGGCGGGAAGATCTGCTTGTCCGGGGGGAGACTGTGTCAGTCTGGAGAGAGGAGGGGTAAGCTGAGTGTGTTCAGCATGGCTTAGCAGGGTTACACCACTTATTGTGTAATTATGGAACAACTTGCATAAAAAATGAATATGTGGGTCAGATGGCAGGCCTTCCATGCTGTTGAGAGGCAGAGCTAATGAACTTAACAAATCACTGATAATTAATTTTCAAAAGCCAAAGGAAACAGGGGAGCAATGAATAGGTCTACAGAAGGAGAGAATGCAGAGTAGTGCCAACTGTCAGCCTGGAGAAAGGTGTGAGATGCTGGCACTTCCAGGCCAGTGAAACGGGTCTTGATGTCTCATAAGTCATGGAGGGAAGGAGGGGAGGGAGAAGACTCGTAGGTAATGCAATAATGGTCGCCACAATCCTAACCAATCTCGATGGAGTTCTTCTACAAGCCAGGGACTGTATGAAGGAAGTATTTTGTCTGAATCAGCTCTCATTTCAGATGGGCAACTGCCCCCTCTGGGTGGGGATGGGAGGTGGGGAGGGAGGACCAGCAGCCAGCGGCCGATGGGAGCCTTTATCTGAGCACCATGGAGCAGTGAAGCAAAATGGTGGTAATAGTTCTCACTGACGGAGCACTTGCGGTGTGCCAAGCACTCTCTAGGTGCTGCTGCTTTCCAAGTGCAAACACCCCAGGCAGGAGGCACGTGCCCGTGCTCTTAGCAGGATGCAGAGCCCGAGAAAGCGCAGTGCCAGGAAGGGACTGTTGTTCCATTCAGAGCTGCCCACTGGACACAGGTGAAGCAGGAAGTGTTGGGGTCTGGAAACCTGCGTTTTGGCCCCAGTCACAAAACCTGCCTGGGTTTTTGTTGCTTTAGCTATAGAATGTAGGTGGTGGATTTAAATCAGCAGGCCACAAAATTTACAGGTGACAGATTTAAAAAAAAACTAAAGGCAAATCTCACAGAAAACTCTGTGATACAAAAAAGATCTTGTGGGAAGGGTGGGGGTCCCATCCACTTGCTCACTGCCCCTTGGGCTCAGGCCTGCCTCCAAAGCCATGTGGATACGCATGGACCTCCACCAATGATCTGGGGGCTTCTTCAGTCTTAATTTTCAGAGATTCTGTGTCTCCAGCACTCCCTCCCTGCAAAAAAGTCACATTGACAACGTAAGGATGGGGAGGGGAAAGAGGAGGGCGTGGAGAGCGATCCATGCCAACAGGGGGCCTGGTACACGTTCCTTCTCTGCCCAAACCTGGGCTGGAGTCTGGCTTTGTACTTGCTTGCTGTGCAACCCTTGGCAACTAGCTTAACTTCTCTGGGCCTCATTTGTCTCAATTGTAAAATAGAGATAAAGCTTTACCAGTTTGGTATAGGGACTAAATGTCATAATGTGATGTGTAAAGCTCTTAGTTTTGTGCATGGTGCCTAGTGTGTGATCAGTTGATAAATGATTGTTAAATGTGTGTGTATTTCTATGTGTTATATATATATATACATTTATATATGTATATGTGTGTGTATATATATATGTTGTTTGTCTTTCACTCTTAGGATTGTAGGGGGAAGGTTTGAAGCTGAGAAGCTGAGCAGTGTGCCAGTTATGGGCAGGGCGAACACACGACTGCTCTGGCTACTGGGGCTGAAATGTTTGGGTCCCTTTGTCTTTCTAGTTGGCTGCCAACACAGAGACGGCGTCAGCTGTGCCCCTCCCAGCTGCCGCTGGGCCACCTCCTGCCTGTCCTCTGGGGGTCGGATGACAAAGCCGGGAAGGAGGGGTGAACACAAGGCGCCATCTCCGAGTCCTCCTGGACACTCCCGGTGACCTCGGTGCCGCCCGCCACGCACCACCTTCTGTTCACGGCCCGTCAGCCAGCTTTCTCCCTGACTGCGCTCGGATCTGAGCCTTTGTCAATTCATGTTTCCACATTAATTAGCGAGGCCCCATGTCAGATGCTAACTGAAACCCAGATGTCGGCTTGGTTCCTCTCATCAAATCATTTTGTACCAGTAATTGAAGAACACAGAGGCAGTGGTTAGGTTGGCCAGGAAGGATCACTTTCCTTCTCCCCCTTCCATTAAAAGATAAATAGACACCCCCGTCCCCTGCCTCCAAGGATCACAGAAACGGGATTTGCCTGCTGTCTGTGTAGTAATAAAGAAGGTGATGAGCTGACACCCTGACCTTCACATTGAAGGTGGGGTTCCCCAGAGAAGTTTCCTACAGGTTTACAACAAGGTGGGAAAGGCAGTGAGGAAAGGGAACTCTCTTTAATCTTAACTTAGCCAGAAACACTTTCCCGGTGGAGGAGACTGGCCCTCTGGGACAGCAGGTGGGGTCTGGCACCGCACCCGCCCCTAGCGGTCCCTGACGAGGTACTATTGCCTCCGCACCCCGCCAGCCTCTGGGCAGGCCTGTCCGTGTGAAACAGGCAGGTCAGAGAGAGAATTATTTTTCTTTCTAAGTCATATGTTGTCAGTGTATCTAAATACCTTTTCCTAAACTATCATTTATTGAGGACTTACTATATCCCAGTCACCATGGTAACACCATGTATGTATTATTTCATTTGGCCTTCCCAGGTGACTCAGTGGTAAAGAATCCACCTGCCAAGCAGGAGACTCAGGTTCAATCCCTGGGTTGGGAAGATCCCCTGGAGTAGGAAATGGCAACCCACTCCAGTATTCTTGCCTGGGAAATGCCATGGGCAGAGGAGCCTGGGGGGCTTCAGTCCATGGGGTTGCAAAGAGTTAGACAAGACTGAGCGGCTAAACAACAGATCCTCACAGCAACCCTATGAGGTAAGAATTTTTTTAATCTCCATTATTCAGATGAGGAAATCGGCTCAGAGAGGATAAGTAGTTTGTCAAGGTTGCATAGCAGGTACGTGACAGAGCTGGGGTTTGAATTATTGCTTCTTGTCTATTAAAGTTGTAGGGAAGACTAGCCAGCTTTTCTTTCTCTTTAAGAAATGTGTGTTTTCCTGGGCAGACAAGATGAGCACTGGTTGTTGCTACAGCTTGTTTTACTTGGTTGACTGTCAGAACCCACAATGACCTCCTTGGAGCTAGAGGAGCACCCTGATGGATGCCACGAATGCTGATCTTCTGTTAGCCTGAGCTGGAGTTTGAAGTGTATCCCACAAGGCTGAAGAAAGCCCTTGAGAGCACCATTGCTTAGAGTTAGGAATGCTCCAGTCTTTGAGATGCTGATGGACATTGCAAAACTGAAGGTTCACACCTCCTGTGATCTGGGGCTGTTTGTGTCACCTCTTTGAGCCTCCATTTCTCCAAATGGGCCTTAAACTTCTTGTACCGCGAGGACCTTGTGAAGCTGCCTTGGGTATTATGTGATATTCAAGCCTTTAATGTTAGGGTGCCACATGGACTCAGGCACCTCAAAACTTCCAGATGTAATAAAGCAACATCTTAAATATTACATACAAGGCCTGAGATAGCCATTCTCAAACTAGAGATGGAATTCTGTTTGTTCAAAATGTGGATTTCAGACTTTGCTGGTGATCCACTGGTTAAGACTCCACGCTTCCACTGCTGGGGGCACAGGTTCCATTCCTAGTAGAGGAACTAAGACCCCACATGCTGCTCAGCCAAAAAATAAATTAATAAGTTTTTTAAAATGTGGATTTCACAGCCCTTCCCCAGAACTCTAATTTAGAATCTGAGGCTGGAACCAGAAATCTGCGCCTTGACAGACACCCTGGGGGTTCTGAAATGCATTCACAGAACTTTCAAATGCCAGTGTCAGCAGTGACTTCAGAGCACTTTTCGGCTCCCTACTTTCATTTTAAAGGGAAGGGAAAGGTTAGGTTGCAACTTGGAAATGAACTGCCTTCAAGGAGGGCTGAGAAGGGATCTATCTCTGTTCTCTGAGTTTTCAAAATAGTGGCTGGTGGCTGAGGAGTAAACTGCGTGTGGGTGATATGGCCGAAGATGCATGTCCCTTTTCAGCAACCAAGGAGATGTATATACCAGTCGATCCCTCCGATTTAAGTACTCTATAATGAAGTGGCAGGAGGGTGTCACGGACCTTAAGGGTTACGTTACTAGAAATCCACAGCTTCATGGATTTACACCTTGAATAGTCACATCTTTTTTTTTTAAGCATAAAGATAAATAGCTTTACTAAAGTAACGAACTGCAAGCAAACATCAATCAAAATTGAAGTGAATAATATGTTTGGAGCAAGTTTTATAAGCAAATAAATTATTAGAGGCAAGAAGCTGTCTTTCCTTATGATTTTTAAGTAGATACTATCCCTAAGTTCTTTATTGCCAATATTTGGTTCTTTTTATCTACTTAATTTTTTGTACACATTATTCACGTGTTTTATTCTCAGATCACCAGAGTACAGTTTCTTGATGTCAGAGCCTCTTTTAATTTTTTTTTTTTTGCATCAGGCATCTTTCTTTCAAGTTTGTCTCTCAGAAGCACACAGATCAAATCGCTTTTATGTGTGTGTTTCTGATTCCATCTTCTCTGTTTGTAAAGCAAGGTATTGGCCTGTTTTTTGCTACCTACTCTAAATAGGATGGGAGGGCAAGAGAGAAAACCGCATGTTATTGGGTTCTGACTGTGGACCCAGTTCCAAGCCACATGCTCTCATGTTACCTTGCAACAGTGTGGGGCAGAGTGTGTTGTCATTTTCCAGACAGGTAATAAGCTGGGGTGACCATAGAGCCCCAGATCTCTGGTTCCAGAGGCCACCATCCTCTCGGCAGAGGTCACAGAGCAGCCATGGGCTGCCAGCTGCTTCCCCCTACCCCTCTGCTGCAGAGAAAGCCCAGATGCCGTGGGGCGGGGCTTGGGCCTGGTGGCAGGCCCTTGGCAGGAAGGCACCTGCCTTCCTGACTCTTTGCAGCTCCTGGGCCTCCCCCCTCCCCAAGCTTGCCCCAAAGAGGAGGCAGGAACACCTGGGCCCCTCTCCCTGGGGAGTCTGGCTGCCACTACAGCTGCTCCGCTGGCATTCTTGAGTGTTAATTGAGCAGGTGCCCACCCCCCAGCCCCACTGTCTTTAGAAATGAGCTAGGACAGCGAGAGAGACTTCATTGCTCCCACTTACACAAGAGAGCAAGGACAGGCTCCTGGTCTTCAGCACTGGGGAGGGTGAGGAGGCCAGGCCAGTCCTGTGGGCTGGGGGTGCCCCATTGCTAATGGTTTCCACTCTCCCTGGGTCTATAAAGGGGACAGGGTTGTTGACCCCAGGGCTCAGGACCCCTCATAGGAAGGAGGAACCAGGAAGCTTGCAGTGGGTTTTCAACAGTTCAGGAAACAGTCCCCCTCTCTGAGGCGGAGGGGAGGAAGAAGTGGGGAGGGGTGGTGATGAATTAGTATTTCTTTTCCTCTCCCAATCCTTTTAGTTCATCATCAGCATCATCACTGAAGACTATTATTCAATACCTGCCCTGACCCAGGCCAGCCAGTGATTCTCCACACATTATTTCATTGTATTCTTATGACAGTCCTGTGAGGTATGTCTTATTGATTCTCCTTTCACATTAAAGCTCAGAGAGGTCAGGCAATTTTCCCAGGGTCACACAGCAGGCGAGTTGACACAGCCAATGCCTCCTGTACTCGCCTGACAAGGACAGAGACCTCTGACCTTGTGGGAAAGCACCCTTTTCCCCAGTTCTTGTAGGAGGAATATATGTTTTCTTAGTTTTCAGAAGACTTGGAATCCGACACAGGCTACTTTCTGAGCCTTGGTTCCTTAGGAAGGGCAGAGAAACGCTGTTCCATAGTGCCCTGAGTAGCAGGGACTGGATTGCTAGGGGAGAAGAACATCACACACAGGCTTGTTTATTGACCCTTGCCTCAGCAATGACCTCCGTATCACAGAAGGATGGGGGAGACTTCAGTTTCAAGATTCCCAAGGTCTTCCCAGCCTGTGACTGGGAGTTCAGGGGGCCAGCAGCGGGGCTGAGGGCTGCTGTAGAAACCTTCCCTGGAATATGGTGCCAGCCTCCACACTCTCCACCTTGACAGCAAGTTTGCCAAACCCATGAGTACCCAGCATTGACTCCTGAGGGTCAGTGAAGGAACTGGAGAGCCTTCAGTCAGTGAAGAGAAGGCTGAGGCGATGCTGTTGCCAGAGCCGCTGAGAGCGTGTGCAGGAGCGGGTCTCCAGGAGCAGGGTCAGTGTGGCCAGGCGGGTTTAGGTCACTTCTGAAGAAGGGCAGCCTGGGAGCTGATGCTGGCCTCCAGCAATGGTGAGTGCTCTGGCCCTGGGCGTGCTCAAGCAGAGCCCGGTGGTCAGGGAAGGTGGAAGGTGGAAAGGAGCTGGGCAGCCCCACACTGTCGTCCATCTCTTTCTGCCCAGCCAGAATGGCCTCTGATGCCTGGATGGTTCATGGTTCCCTCAGCTGCTGTTGGCTGAGCACCCGCCTTGTGACTGGGCTCTGATGGTGACAAGACAGACATGGTCCCGGTCGCCGTGTGACACGAGGCGGAGCACTGCGCATCGAATGGCAGGAGATGTGTATGTAGGGTGCCTCCTGTGTGCCGAAGCGTCTGTGTGCTTTGTCTTATTTAATCCTCTCAGCAGCCTTATGAGGCTGAAGTTATCAGCATCTCCGTTTTATAGAGGAGAAAACTGAGGTCAGCATAGCCAGGGGTTGATTAAAACCCGTAGCTGACGAGAGCGCGGAGGAGGCTGGGGAGACACGCCTTCTGGCCTCTGTCTGGGCTGCAGCCTTACTCCTGGTGTCCAGCAACAGTACTCTGAGGGCCTTCCACATCCTTATTGGAAAGAATTCAGAGGGTACATTGCGACTCTCTTTCTGTTTCTGGGCTCACTTCTGCCCCCCTTTAGACGGGTGGGCCTCCCTTGGGCAGATCCCAGAGTACCCCATCACCTCCTTGGCCCTAATGCACTCTGAGCCCAGTGCCATTCATTCTGTGGGGGACTTGAAGCCTCTTGGTTGCCCCCGTGTTAGCTCTGAGGGTTAGAGTCATTTGTCCTTGCCTGTGCCGTGGGTCCCCTGGCTTCTAACGCTGCTGCCATGTGGGGAAGTGGTCAGGAACCGGGCAGACGGTGCTCCTTTGGGGGTCACTCATCTTCACCTGGTACCTTTCCAAGAAGGTCGCAGCGAGAGATGGCAGTGCTGAGGGCCTCCCTGCTGGCAAGGTCTTTATATCAGGTCATGATACCCTTGGGACCACCCATTAAACCCACCTTTAAAGTCCTAAAAGGAAATTTTCAGAAAAGCTGATTCATGGAGAATCCTCTGACATTACAATGTGCAGTACAAAAATCTAAGGTGTTGTCACTAATGCATCTTTGCAGATGATTAAAAATCCCGCAGGGGCAGAGAAACAACTACCAAAAGTTGTTACTGCTTCCCAAGATGGTTTTCAGCCCTACTGTCTTCTGATTTTTGGATTCTGAGGGCATTCAATTGCTTATTCAAAAAATTAAAGATCATGGACTTTGGGGTCTGATAGGTGCAGATGATTGGCTGCACGATTTTGTTCTGGTCACTGGGCTTTTCTAAGGCTCAGTTTCCTCATCTGTGAAATGGGTACAGGAGTGCCTCATGGTGTGGTTGAGGATTAAATTGGGTAAGACTCAGCAGAGTTAGCACACGCACATCAAATGGACCATCTCTCAGTCCCTCATCACCACTGTTGTTTTATGCGACCCTGGGACAGGAAATGCAGGTGACAATAGGCATTTATGTAGAGTGAGCTCTGAATTCATGTCTCCCTAGCCTACGGGTTAGAGATGCAGAGAGGAGCTCAGGGTCCTAGGGAGGACAGACCAGAAGAGCAAACAGTGCTGGTGCAGAGGTGATCACAGCTAGCAGGGAGGCTCAGTCCATCTCCCTGGAGGAGGAGGCACCACCACTGGGCTCTGAGTGGCCAGTGGGCATTAGCCAGGCCAGGAGGGAGGTGAAGAGGCAGAGAGGAGACGGGGAGACTCTGTGAGCCTGTGCAAGGCAGGCAGCCACGGGAGCACGATGCCTTTGATAACTGGCCCGGGAGCCCAACCTGCTGGTCAGGGTGTGAGTGTGAGGGCAGATGTGAGCTGGGAGGGTTCAGCCAGGACGTGCCATTCTGCCGAGGGGTTTGGATTTCATCCCGAAAGCAGTGGGGAGCCTCTGGCAGATTTTGGGCATCAGAAAGGCATGAATTCCCTCACAAACATAGCACCCTGTGGTCCCTGAGCACCGAGGCTTATTTTCACGGTGTGTTAAATTGATGACAAGGAGTAATGGGACGGTGGGCCATCTGGGTGCGGATGTGAGCACAGACGGAAGTGTGTATTCATGGAAACAGGCGAATGTTCCCAGGTGAGCTACAGACTGCTCCCACGGAAAAAGCCGTGTTTGTCTGACGCCAGGCACTTCAGAGAATAGGCCTTATCAAAGCAAAACATTTGGTTATAAATATTTATAAATATGTGTTGGATTGAATTGCGCTTTGGTTCATTCACCATTTATGTCTATAAATATTTGAGAGGCTGCTTGGCATCGTGGAAAGACGCAGTCTTTGCAAGCGCGGACAGACAGGCTGCGTTTGTTTTTGCACTCGGCAGCAGTACTCGTGAGGCGACCCTGGCCTTGTCCCTTCCCTACTCAGAGCCGCGCTTACTGTGGCCATCGTGACCCCCATCTTGCACAGATGAGATTTAGGATAATCTATGTCTAGAGTCTTGCACGTGCCGATGGCACGATGGGCACCCAGTCAACGCAGCTTTTATTGCTTCATTTGTCTCTGTGGATTTTAATCACCCCAGTTCATAGCAGGCAGTACGCTAGTGGTTGTCAGGTTCAACTTCAGCATTCCTGAGTTCCAGCCACTATTTGCCTTCAGATATCCCTGCCAATGTTTCTGCCAGCCCTCTTTTCGAAAATATTTTTAAAGTGAAATTTTGACCATACAAAAGCATATTTATAATATATTATGAATAATGTATATGTTAATGGCAAAGCAAAAGAATAAAAGGAGCATCCATGGAGTCAGTGGCTTTAATTTAAGCCAGAAGCCTTGCAGTGCTGTTGGAAGGCCCCCTGCTTCCACCTCCCCAGGCCCCAGCCCCAGAGAAAGCCACTCTGCTGCCTTTTCTTGTTAATTTCCTTGATTTTCTTGTTGTCTTGCTACATATGTATGTGTATACAAGCAGTAAAGTCTTGCTTATTCTTTAACTTTTTATAAAAGGAACCAAACTATATATATATATATCCTTCTGCAAAAACATTTTTAAATTCAGCATGTGTTTCTGAAATTTGTCCATGACGACGTGGGTGGCTGTGGCTCATGCATTTTCACTATTGTGTGGAGTTCCCACAGTGTCTCCATTCTCTTGTTTTGGATTTTGTGTTTTTTTAGATTTTTCAGCTGCAGACAGTTCTGCTGAGAACATCCTTATGCAAACTCCACGTTCGGGAGTGTTTTGTAGGTGAGTTCTTAGGGGCTGTGATGGCTAGGTCTCGGATGTTTGTAGGTGAGTTCTTAGGGGCTGTGATGGCTAGGTCTCGGATGTTTGTGTTGTCAGTTTTACTGGCTCTTAGCAAATTGTTGTTTTTGTTGGGGCGTCGTTGCTTTACGATGTTGTGTTAATTTCTGTTGTACAACACACTGAGTCAGCTTATGTGTATGCATACATCCGCTCCCTCCCCTATCCCGTCCCTCAAGTGGTGGGATGAACTGGGAGTTTGGGCTTGACGTATGTGCGCTGCCATGTGTAAAGCAGTTAGCAAATTGTTTTACGAAACGGTTGCACCGCTCTCCCTGGTGTCATTCTGGAGGCTCTCGGGATAATCTTTGTCACCGTGGCTGTTTTGACTGTGTGCTGAGCGAGGGACTGCTGGTACCTTTGTGTGTTTCTGGGCCAGGAGGCTGTCTCTGTGTCTATCCCTCTCCCCTACTGCACCCCCAGGCGTGATTCCCTGACAGGTAGAGAAAGAGCCAGAAAACACTTCACAAGTAAAATCTAATTTCAGCAGTTGTTGGATGGATGGTGGATCAATGATAAGTGACTGGTGCCTTTCTGTGCTTCGTCTGGGAAGTGAGTAGCTGTCTGGCCTAATCACTGCTTAAATGGGTGTCTGAGTAAACCGGGCTGAATCCAGCTTGCCCTTTCTGAATCTCAGACCCCTAGCCAGATGGGGGTCTGATGGAGGAGGGGAGGCAAACGGTGTTTTCTGCCAGAACAGAGAACGCAGGGCTGTGTTTGAACACGGGCTCAGTGTGGCTGGGGCAGGTTGGTTGCCTGCCGTTGTTTCTCTCTCTGCTGTGGAAGGAAAATTCAAGATGACTAATCAGGCGGGGATCACAGCACCTGACCGCTGCCCCTGACCGCTGCCCGCCCTCCTCCGCCCTCCTCCATGAGGGGTGGGGCCGGGGGTGAGGGTCTCTAGCGCTACCGCTCAGGAAGCTCAGGGCGGCCCTTCTCCAACACTGACTTTGAAATGTTAATTTGCAGACTCCATCCTTTCATGCTGTCCTCTCTGATTGACTTGGCTGAGTGAGGAGCGAACCTGCAGAGCTGGAGAGAGGAGAGATGCAGAGAGTAGTGGGGGTGTTACTGGGAAGGGTCCCTGCCGGAGGTTTGCAGAACCTTCTTCTGATCAGACCTATGAGTGGGAAGGCAATTCTCCTCCCCCGGCATCTCAGAGGCAGTCCTTCTGTTCTGCTTTCTTCCTTGAAGCATCTCTTTAGAGAGCAGCCATGGCTGTAAGCAGCCGCAGGGTATCCACTCTGCAATGTTGATAGTGAGGCCAGCACTGTTATGAAAAACAGTAGAACCATTACATTTATTAAGGCTTATTGTGGGCCAGGGACTGTGCTAAGCTCCTTAAATATATCTTCTCATTTCCTCTTTATAATAAGGAGTCATTTGTATCTTGGGTTTATGAATGGGGAAACGGAGGCTCAGATAAGTTAAGTGGCCTATCCTTTGATGACAGTGGGTGAGATGGTTGGATGACATCACCGGCTCCATGGACATGAGTTTGAGCAAGCTGTGGAAATTGGTGATGGACAGGGAAGCCTGGCGTCCATGGAGTCGTGAAGAGTCAGACACAACTGAGCGACTGAACTGAACTAATCCTCTGTCACGGCACCCTGACCCTGGCCCCACACTTGAACCCAGGACTGCTGGCTCCAGAGCACAGCTGCCAGCCTTCACCAGCATCCCTCACTCCATTTCAAACCCTCGGTGATGACCCCGAGGAATGGCTCTTCCTGCTGCCACTGAGGAGATGCTGGGGACACAAAGAGGGGTGAACAGAGCCTGGCCCATGAGAAGCTTTTAATTCTGTGGACAAAAAGGACAAGTTAGAGATATGAAAATTCATATTTTTGCACAAGTAAGGTGCTGGCCAGGCCAGTTGCTTTCCAAGGATTATTTAACCCTCAACACTAATTTTCTTCCCATTTTACAGAGGAGGAAATGGAGGTACAGGGAGGTTAAGTGACTTGGTTAAAGTGACAAAGTGCCAGAGCCAGGATGTAAACCCAGGCAGCTATAGGTTTACATACATATGGAGAACTACCCTCTTAACTTCACTTCCTCCACTTTTTATTTTCCAGAAAGCTCTTCACACAGGTACCTACAAGGTGCGAGTAGTCCCAGGGGAGGGGGGCGGGCACAGTAGGTGGAGAGAAGAGGAGGGGAGGAGTCATGAAGACTTCCTGAAGGAGTCTCCTGGGCAGATGAGGGGATGGCAGTACCCAGCCTGTAAAGACCCAGGTACACATGTATATAGATCAATAAGGACTTTTGTTTTCACCCAGAAACCGCAGTCTCACTCTTTGATCTCTCTTCACATCGTGGCCTCTGACCTTCCCCTCATGCTAGTGACCCTCCTCCTCTTTCCTGGGTGAAATGGGCCAAGTTGGGGCACAGGCCCCCTCTGCAGTGCCCTGCCACCTCCCTCTCCCCAGTGGGCCCTGTGTCCTCCATCGTCTCACCCTGCTCTTAGCTGGGATATCTGCCCCTGGGTCGGGGCAGGGTCTTCCAGCCTTTGGCAGGGTCTCAGCAGGGTGGTTGAGGGGACTGAGCTTTTCTAACCAGACCCTGGTGTGTTTCCTGGTTATCTCCAAAGAAGAAAACAAATTTCTTCTTTAGTATTTCCTGCCCTCTTCAGATATTCCTCTTTGGGCGGTGAAGAGTGATGTCTTAGAGGACAGGAGCTGGTTCGTGGCCAAACAGTCTGGAGCAACCAGCAGACCTTCGGGGGCGTGCGTGGTATAGTTAGGATACAGGTGCCCAAGAGAAGAGGGACAGGGAGCGGAGGCTGGCATCCTAGGCAAGCTGCCCTGCCCTCCCTGGGGAAAGCCCAGGACTCATGTAACAAAGGATAGCGAGTCTTCACAAAGTAGGCAGGAGCTGACACGCAGCCACGGCTTCCTGCTTTAGGACACGTTGTTCTTGCTGGACCTTGTGCAGCCTCAGAGCTCAGTGCCAGCCGGGGGAAGGTACACGGACCCCTGGAGCAGGGGGTTGTTTTCTCCCCTCCGTAACCTGCTGTGCCTTTTGTTTCTGGCACCTTCCCGGTGTGGGAGGGGGGCGGGCACAGTAGGTGGAGAGAAGAGGAGGGGAGGAGTCATGAAGACTTCCTGAAGGAGTCTCCTGGGCAGATGAGGGGATGGCAGTACCCAGCCTGTAAAGACCCAGGTACACATGTATATAGATCAATAAGGACTTTTGTTTTCACCCAGAAACCGCAGTCTCACTCTTTGATCTCTCTTCACATCGTGGCCTCTGACCTTCCCCTCATGCTAGTGACCCTCCTCCTCTTTCCTGGGTGAAATGGGCCAAGTTGGGGCACAGGCCCCCTCTGCAGTGCCCTGCCACCTCCCTCTCCCCAGTGGGCCCTGTGTCCTCCATCGTCTCACCCTGCTCTTAGCTGGGATATCTGCCCCTGGGTCGGGGCAGGGTCTTCCAGCCTTTGGCAGGGTCTCAGCAGGGTGGTTGAGGGGACTGAGCTTTTCTAACCAGACCCTGGTGTGTTTCCTGGTTATCTCCAAAGAAGAAAACAAATTTCTTCTTTAGTATTTCCTGCCCTCTTCAGATATTCCTCTTTGGGCGGTGAAGAGTGATGTCTTAGAGGACAGGAGCTGGTTCGTGGCCAAACAGTCTGGAGCAACCAGCAGACCTTCGGGGGCGTTCGTGGTATAGTTAGGATACAGGTGCCCAAGAGAAGAGGGACAGGGAGCGGAGGCTGGCATCCTAGGCAAGCTGCCCTGCCCTCCCTGGGGAAAGCCCAGGACTCATGTAACAAAGGATAGCGAGTCTTCACAAAGTAGGCAGGAGCTGACACGCAGCCACGGCTTCCTGCTTTAGGACACGTTGTTCTTGCTGGACCTTGTGCAGCCTCAGAGCTCAGTGCCAGCCGGGGGAAGGTACACGGACCCCTGGAGCAGGGGGTTGTTTTCTCCCCTCCGTAACCTGCTGTGCCTTTTGTTTCTGGCACCTTCCCGGTGGTGTCACTGCTTTGAGTGTGTTCTGGCTTTAGACCTGTGTCCTTGGCAGTCGCCCTGGAGGACTCTCAGGGCTCCCCCTGCATGGTAACTGATGGCTCAGAGTCGCTGCTGCTTGGAAAGTTTAGGTTCCTGCCGCTCTGCACGCTTCCCCAGGACGGCTGCGCGCGCGACATCTATCAGCTGCTCTTCTGCAGGTTTCCGCAGCCCCGAGAGATCTTTCTGAGACCTATCCCAGCAGACCTGGCATTTCTCTCCCGCAGCGTTTGTTTGCCCGTTGTTAGCCCCTGGAGCAGACATTTCATTGGCAGCGTTATTCCGGCTGCGTTATCAAAATGTGAACTCCCGAGGGACTGCAGCCGCTTCTGAGCTCCGGCCTGTTTGCCCTGAGGTGGAGCCCAAAGCACAAAGCTTGAGGGGGTGCCCTCTGGTTTTGCTTCTTGTGAATTGGCTGACCTTGGCCATTTAAAAACCGCTTTACAAGTTTACTTGTTTACAAATAAAGAGGGAGGGCTTCCCTGGTGGCTCAGAGGTTAAAGTGTCTGCCTGCAAGGTGGGAGACCTGGTTTTGATCCCTGGGTTGGGAAGATCCCCTGGAGAAGGAAAGGGCAACCCACTCCAGTATTCTTGCCTGGAAAATCCCATGGACAGAGGAGCCTGGTGGGCTACAGTCCATGGGGTCGCAAAAAGTCGGACACGACTGAGCGACTTCACTTAAGGCTTACCTCACAGAGTTATTGTGGATATTAAATGCAATAAAAGTTGCACTGTGCCCAGCAATAAACACTCAGTGCCTTTTATTTTTTTGAGTGATGTTTTCTTTTTAAATTTTGTTTACTATTTGACTGCTCTGGATCTTTGTTTCTTCACGAGGGCTTTCTCTAGCTGTGACGCGTGGGAGCTACTCTCCAGTTGCGGTACAGGGGGTCTCGTTGTAGGGGCTTCTCTTGTTGGGAGCACAAACTCTAGAGCGTGCAGGCTTCAGCAGTTGTGGCGCACAGGCTTAGCTGCCCCTTGGCATGTGGACTCTTCCTGGGCTAAGGATCGAACCCTGCATTAGCAGGCAGATTTTTAACAACTAGACCCCCAGGGAAGTCCCACTCAGTACCTTTGAACTTCTTTCCCTCCTTTGGAGTCAAAAGACTTAAGTTTGAATCGGGGCCCCCATCCCTTCATTCAGTCTTTGTCTTTCTCCCTCCCTCCCCTAATCTCTTTCACATTCACCCCATCCTCAGCACTTTCTCCATTCATGTTCCGAGATGGCTGCAGAAGCTCCTGCCTTTGGTTCCAGGTCCACCAAGAAAGAACGATAGGCTCTGTCCCAGAAGTCTCATATAATCTGTCATATTGGCTGTGAGGTGTTCTATAGTCATCTCAAACTGGCCGCCTTGGACAGAGAAATAACAGGGCAACCCTGGAGTTGGGAGTGGGTTCATCTCTGACTGACCATGGAAGGTAGATCCCCAGACAAAAAAACTGGGATTATCACTGGGAAGCAGGGTGAGCTGATGCTGTGGACAAAGCCAGGGCAGAAGAAAACCCACTGGGTGTCCATCACAGGGGCCAGTTATGGGAGCTGGGAGCCGTCTGCGTGTGCCCTTGTCTTGGATCAGATTCTGGGTGCTCGTTGCCTCCCTGGCGGGCTGTCTGTTGTGTTCTTGGCCCCCTGCAGGATCTAAGCTGGTGAAATGGCTTGAGAGAGAGGAGTGGGAGCCTCCCAGACAGGCCTGGGTGGCGGCACTGCAGCAGTCCTGACCCTGTTCTCACCCTGAGTCCCTTAGCTCAGACCCTCCGGAGGCTGCTGTATGGCCTGTGATTTATCTGCCTCTGGGTACGCAGTCATCTAGAAGACTCTGACCCTGTTTAATCTGACATCTCTCCCGCCTGCTTCAGCAAACCACGTGGGAGTTCAAGGCTCTTTAGTAAGTCTTTGATAAAGGCGGGGGCGGCAAGCCATGTCCCCTGCCTTCACACCCCTCAATCACTGGAGGCCTCTGCTGTGGCCAAAGGGCTCCCATTGCTGACCTTGCAAGGACAGCAGCGGGTTCTGACCTGCTCCTCGGCCCCTGGGTGTGAACGCGGCCCTCTCTCCAGACACAAGAGCGTGAATGTGGCTAGGTAGCCATGCTCGACTTTTGTATGTGCTTGGTGTTGGGCAGGGTGTTTGATCTCCTCCTCTTTACTGTGGCTGTTTTTATCTTGCGACATACCTGCATCTGTGGTCACAGAGGGGCCAAAGCCTTCGGGCTTGATTGGCAAACAGAGCTGAGCAGTTGGTAGATTTATTTTGTCTACTGAGCGTTTGTGTGTTAAGAAAGAGGAATGCCCCCACCTGCCCCACTTCCATTTGAAATTACACGAGCCCCTTGGACAGGCCAGGAGAGGCCAGCCCTGCTCCCTGCACAGCCTGGCTGAGTTTTGCACATGTCTCTGTCAAGAGGAGGAGGGCAAATAGGGGCTGGGCTTTTGTTGTATTACCCGCTGACTTCTGTAATGGTATATCCAGAGCCTTGGCTGAACCCTGCAGAGAACTTAGTAGGTAACTTTCTCATGAGTGGTGGCAGGGGCTGGAGGTGGGGATCGGTGGGAGGATGAGAGCAGAACCAAAGATGAACAGGTCTGTGAGTGGCACAGTGTGCTTGGCTGATGCTGGGGACATGACGTGCATCTGGGAAGCCTTCATGGAGGAGGTGTCCTTTGAGATGGATGTGACATTGAGGAGGGTGTTAGGAGACGCTGAGAGGAGAAGGCCTCCTGGAGGAAGGAAATGGCATAGAAAGGTGAAAACAAAGAAGAAGAAAGGTGTGCAGGTTTAGGGGGAGTGAGTTTGCAGCTGGTCAGGTATGTTGGGGTGGTGGGTGGTATGCACACTGGGCCTGATGAAGACTGAAGTCCCAGACAGGAGGATCTGGGACACATCAGTAGCCAGAGGGGTGGCACTGGAGGGCTTTAAGTGGCATATATGTTTGTAGATGTTGGGTGACCAGGTAGAAATTTAGAGGGTGATGTTTACTGAACTCTGTGCAGGGTACTGTTGATAGTACCTTAAGTGCATCAGCTTCTAAATCAAAGTTGCTCTTTGGTCTTGAACCCCCTGAGGGCTTCCTGCTTCCTTTAGCCTGATAGCCAAACTCTCTACCCTCCAGCCACCCTCCCCATTTCCCACTTCTGCCACCCTCACCTCCTTGCTTTCCCTTGAACAGCACGGGCGCTCCTGCCTCAGAGCCCTTGCACCAGCCGTTCCCTCTGCCTGGAACACTTACCCTTGCCCACCCACAGCTTGCTCCTTTCCTTCCTTCAGCAGCCAGGAGTGGCTATAGCCTGCCCCTCTCTGAGATGCCCATGTCACCCCTGCTGTGCACACTCCTTAACTGGTTATGAGTGGGTGACCAACACGTAGGGGCCGTGTGAGTCAGCTTTGATTTTAATGGTGTCTTTGTTAGGAGGAACTTCATTCCCAGAGGGTTCATTAATCGAGGGCGTTGGTTGCACTTTGTGAGGAGATCGCTGTCTGACTTGCTTTGGAGATCACACTCTTCTGGTCAGATGCACTAAAATGAAGGTTTAGAGGAGAAAAGAAGAGCATGATTATTGTGAAAATGGAGCAGTTTGCAGGGGAGAGCTGGAAGATTGTTAGAATGATTACTGGGGGGCCTTGGAAGTGGTTCCTAAGGAGACCCATGGTGTCTTCCTTGTTTGGCTACCTGGTGGGACCTCCTGGGAAGCTGCTGCTGGGGAAAGAGTGTAGGAGGCTGTCTTTATCATCTGAGCCACCAGGGGAGCCTCGAGGTCACCTCTTTTACAGTCCCCTGCTCCCGCAGGGCGAGCAGAACACGCTCACAGGACCAAACCCAGCCCGTGTCTGTCCATCCTCTAAACACGCAGCAGCACAGTTCCCTTCTTTTTGTTAGAATGATTACTGGGGGGCCTTGGAAGTGGTTCCTAAGGAGACCCATGGTGTCTTCCTTGTTTGGCTACCTGGTGGGACCTCCTGGGAAGCTGCTGCTGGGGAAAGAGTGTAGGAGGCTGTCTTTATCATCTGAGCCACCAGGGGAGCCTCGAGGTCACCTCTTTTACAGTCCCCTGCTCCCGCAGGGCGAGCAGAACACGCTCACAGGACCAAACCCAGCCCGTGTCTGTCCATCCTCTAAACACGCAGCAGCACAGTTCCCTTCTTCTTTGAAACCGGTGGTCCCCGCTCCCCTCCCTAAGCAGCCCAGGAGCCCTGTGGCTTCCAGGCCACGTGGGCTTGTGGTCCCTAAGGCCAAGTCAGTGCGTGCCGAGGCTGTGGCGGCAAGAGCTTCCTTAGTGGGGAGAGGTCTGTTATCAGTGACATGCAGTGAAAAGCAGACCATCTTTCATTATGATTTCTCTTGTTATTGGGCTTCCCTGATAGCCCAGTTGGTAAAGAATCCACCTGAGACCCCGGGTTGATTCCTGGGTCAGGAAGATCTGCTGGAGAAGGGAAAGGCTACCCACTCCGGTATTCTTGGGCTTCGGCTCAGCTGGTAAAGAATCTGCCTGCCATGCGGGAGACCTGAGCTTGATCCTTGGTTTGGAAAGATCCCCTGGGGAAGGGAAAGGCTGCCCACTCCAGTATTCTGGCCTGGAGAATTCCGTGTACTGTATATATACCCCATTGGGTCGCAAAGAGTCGGACACGACTGAGCAACTTTCACTTCATTTGCACTTTCTCTTAGTATTATTCAAATACATACTTTATTATTTGTAGAATTTTATTCTTGCTCTGCAGACCTTGTACACCTTCTGGCTCCATTCAGGGGAGCAGATCCCACTGCCCCTCCCCAGACCACCCCACTAGGCTGAGGGCTTCCTCCCCCCACTCCCTGCCCACCCTGCCCCAGCTCAGTGATTTGTGAAGAGCCGTGTTCACATCACCTTATTTTTGAGTCGGGGTCTCGGTGATGCATTCAATCCAAGAACCTGGATGAAGAGTCCCCCTGATGCTGAAACACTCCCAATACAAATCGAGTGACAGAATCTCACTTATCGTCAATGGGGGAGATGCCTGGATTCAAATATTGTGTCTTATAGGATGATGGAAGTGAGAAAATTGGTTCTCTGGCCATACTCTAAGTATACACTGTCAGAAGAATTTAAATACAGGTAAGGCATTTAATTATTAAATGGCTTTTCAACGTAAGACTCCAACAGAGCTTTCAAATTAGCTGTGAGTTCTGTCAGAGCCGTGACTGGGGTGCCTGGGGCTGCTCCTCTCCTGATTTTCATGTATAAATTCCATTTCCTGGCAACCAGAGGCTGCAGGGCCACCGCCCGAGGTCTTGCTTCCTCCAGGCAAGGGGTTGCCAGAGTTCCCCTCGCCTTCTGAGCTTGCCTTCCCCACTCCGGGGTCAGGGCAGCAGCCCAAGGAGCATTCACATTTGCTTGAAAAGGAGACGTTAAAGACAAGGCTGAAGTGCCCACTCCGAACACCTAACTTACGCGGCGATGCCTGTTCTCTGCTGCCTCCGTGAATCCTACTGGGGGCTCTCATGGCCTCCCCTGACGTTTGCCTTTCCTTTCCCCCAGTCACCCCCAGATCAAGCCTGCTCACCCAGGCTCCTCGCCTTAGCCCTGTCACACATAGCCTGCTGCCTGGTGGAGGGACAGCTGCTGTGCTGCCAGGACCGCCCGCCCGCCTGTTTCTGGTAACGTGCGATGAGCCAGTGGTGCTGCGAGCTAGGCGCTGGGCTCCGTGCTGCACACACAGGAGCTTCTTCAGTCCCTTGGCACCCCCTTCCTGGGGCTGTAGCATGAGCCCTGGTCTCAGTGCTCAGGAAACTGGAGACATGAACTGCCTGCCCAGGGCCACTCAGCGAAGCCAGTTCCAGAGCTCGCGGCTGTGTTGATCTGCCGCCCAGATAGCTTTCACATCCAGGAGAAATCAAGCCCTCCAAGCTGGGATCCCCATCCTCGTGCTTTTCCCAATTGGTCCCTCCTCCTTGGGCCCTCTGCTACCCACAGCCATCCTTTCAAGGCATCACTTTCCAAAGGCGTCATTCCCATCCAGTCACTCGTTTTCAGAACTCCCCAGCTTTCCTCGTTGCTGTTGGCTTGAGTCCACTTTCCCCACGCTGGCGTTCAAGAGGGCCCCTGGGTACCAGGCTTGCTCCTTATCACACACCAGCTCTGTGGGACAGTCCTGGCACTGAATTAACTGTAGCGCTCTCCTGAGGATGCGACATGATGTACGGCACCCAGGGAGCGATCCGGCATTCCTAGGTATTGGGAGCATCACTGCTTTCATGTGGAAGGCACTCCGGGAATAGTTGTTCTAGCTATGACAGTTCAGGGCTCTTGGCTTTGCCAGAGACTTGATAGCTGGCAGTGTGAACAGAATTTTGCAAATTGAACTATAAACTGGGCTGCCTGGTTCGCTTGAAATGGTAATATTAAAATGACAATTTAACAAAATTGTTAGGCTGGTGATCGCAGCTGTGTGTCTGGAAGTGGCTGGAAGGCAGTGCTTTGAACAAGCCAAGTACAGCTGCCAGCTCTCTTCAAGGGAATGACAGAGAGAGACAAGGCCAGTGGCTGCCCATGGACAGTGTCTGGCAAAGGCCCTCCTCGAATGCTAGAAACAATGAGAAATTTAACATTTGGCTTGAGAGGCAGTGGATTGCAGGCCAGATCATACATATAGCAAAGTACTTCAAGACTGCAAAGTTATCTTGCATGCTCAGAGTAAGGTAAATCCAAGAAGACTTCCTGGAGGCAGCTCCTTGAGATGGACAGAAATCTTTTTAGTATTTTAAGATATCCAGTATCAAAATCTTCCAGATTTGCTTTCTTGTTAGACCAAAGAGGCAAGACATTATTGACAAACAAATAACTGAAAAGAAATCTAAGTGGTGTGTGTCCTTCCAGTGCTTTTAACAGTTGATTTCTCCTCCCAGTGAAAGCATCAGCGTGATCCTGGTTCTCACCTCCTAACCCCTCCCCACCCCCACCATCTTAATCAACTGGCGTTTTAGTGCATTGAGTTGGAAATGCTTTCTCTGTAAAAATTATTGCTGTTATGACCCAGGAGTAAATTATTTAGTGGTGAGTCAGACACGTTTCCATGAACTCTGACCTTGCTGAGCAGACATAAAACACAACCATGAATTTCTTCAGAGACAAGGGGGAATCAAGGCACTCCATGCTCTCACATCTCTTCTTTCTGAGGCTCAACAGTTCAGTAGCTTGAAGGATGAGTTGTGGTTGTAGTGTTTGATGTCTGATATGTAGGCTGAGGGGGACTCCTCGGGGAGAGGACCGGCTGTGGGAGGTGGGATGCTGAGGTGGAGCCCGCTGCGGCCACCACTGCCTGTTCTCATTTAATCCTCCTAGGAACACTGTGAGCGGGAAGGATTATCCCCTTTTGGAGATGAGAAAACAGAGGTTCGAGTATTCCAGAACTCAAGAGAGAGCAGAGAGGGTGTAAGTTCAGCTTTCGTCTGAATGAGGATAAAACCACCCAGCTTGTTGGTGGCTCTCATTAAACACACAGCTAAATGGGATTTAATTTTCTGCCTCTGTGCATCTTTTCACCTCTGTGCATTTCTAAGTCACACCACGTGGCCTGATTCTTGGGAGAGAAAATGTGGTCACCAGAACAAGAGATCTCTGGTGCCTTGTGTTGGGCTGGTGTGGGGCAGAGGCTCTCCGTCTCTCCCCCCACCCCCTCCCCCGCCCATCATGGTCAAACTGGGGAGAGTGGGCTGTGCCGCAGGCAGGTGGGGGACCGCTCCGCAAGAGGTGGTGGTGCCAGTGCAGAGCCGCTGACATTTCATTCCCGGCCCCTCCCGCTCTGCGCTCTGCGAAGCCTTTTTAGCTTGGCTGCTGGAAGCTTGGAGCTGATAATGATGAGGGAGTGTAAATGTCAGCGGGATCCCAGCTTCAATCAGAGCTGTTAAAAATAAGCCTGGCAAGCTGGTTCCGCCAGAGGTGAGCTGGAGAGCAGTGGGGAGGGCAGGGGGAGCTGGAGGGACCCTGTCAGCCTCGGGTGACAGGTGCGGGGGCTGGGGGAAAACGACAGGAAGACTTCAAGGCTAGTTTCTGGCAAGTGGTGAGTGGGAAGTAGACACGGATATGAAGGAAATACTTCTTTTCTATTCTGTGACTTTGAAAAGCACTGACGGATCAAATTTTGTTTGGAAAAGGAGAAGCAGCTGGCTGGGTCCCTGGGTTCTGTCCACAGCTGGCTGTTTTGTCTGCTGGCTGAAATCTAATGGACACCGAGGTAGTGACCGGAGAGGGGTCAGCGGCCAGGTTCACTGAGGGCGAGGGGTTCTTTCTGTGCTTGGCCCCCAGGAATGAGGCAGAAGCTCCAGGCCAGGTCCAGGAGAGATGTCTGAGCTTGTCAGCAATGCACAGTCTCGTGCCCGTCCCAGGCCCACAGGGGCTGCCTGTAAACAAGACCCCAGGGAACTGTGTGTACACTGCAGCCGGAGAAGCAGTACCCACGGATAAGTCAGCACCCCCACTTTGCTGGTGGGGACACTGAGACCCAGAGCGGCAGAGGGACTCACCCCAGGTCACACAGATAAAGGGTCTCTGTAGTAAAAAAGGCCTCCAAATCAGGGTCATTTCCGCGTCATGTCCAATATCGTGCCTGGAACAAGCGCAAGTTTGCCAAGTACTGCTGTGGCTTCTCTTCCTGCCCCGGGACGGTGTCTCGCCTCTGTCCTGGTCCTGCTGTCAGGAGCCACTCAGTACTGTCTGGGGACACCCTGCTGCTTGCTACGAATCTCAGTGGCTCTTGATTCAGTCCCGCCTCTCCTCCGTCCCGGACATGCTAACCTCTCCTCTCTGGTCCCAGAGTTGGCATCGGAAGGTGTGAGACGACACAAGGGGCAACGGGCATGGAGAGCAAGGGAACTCGAGCAGAGGGACCTTCTGTGGGGAATAGTGGTTGGCGTGAGAATGGCGTTAAAGTGTGGTAAGCTGGACCCTGGCTGGAAAGCCCGGTTGCAGTTTAATTTGGAGTTTTATTTTTTGGCATTTGAGGCAGGGAATTAAGGTTCAAATAATTTACTTATGGAAATATATTTATTTGTTTATTTGCAATAGTTCCATAAATTGTAAAAGTTCTTCCTCCATGGGGAAAAAATAAGCCAATAAAATGACACAAAGTAGCTTTAATTAATTATAATTAAATTCTGAGGTAGTCACACCCCCATTTATTTTGTTATACACTGACGCAGCCCACAAATTCTTATTAGACTATGATTTCTGCCGAGGGTCTGTGCTTGGTCTTTATCAGAGTCGTGGACAAGAAATATGATGATTTCTGGTTCATAGTGTAGCTGTTACCAGTTCCACACATCTGTGTTTTCCTTACAAATGGCATTTAACAAAGGCACCTGAATTTGGCATTATGCCTTTCTTTAGCGTGGAATCTCTCCTGCTTTCTTAACTGGGGTCCACATGGTCTTATGCAATCATCGCTCAATAAGCCCGGGACATCCTTAGGAGCATAACATTCAGCAGGTCGATACAGATGCAGTGGGACCAGATAGATATGTGTGTAAAATCACTGTGTACAGTTGTACTGGCTGTACACTATTCAGGGTGCCATCTCTAAGGGACACATCCACATCATAGATGTAAATTAGTATATTTATCTTGCCAATTTCCAAGTTAATGGAAGTGTCTTGAAGAAGGGGTATCGTTCTCTAATTCTGGCCTGGCTGTAGTCCTGGAGATTCTGACTCCTGCACTAGCCCTAGATCTTTGCTGCTTAGAAATAGTCCCACAGGTCAACATGCCCTGGGACCTTGGCCTTTCTTTCAGCTAGAAAGAAGAGGACCCTTTGGGGGCATTGCGCCCCACCCAGCTACCTCTTCTGTGGAAGCACAGTGACTGTCTTGGTGCTGGAACAATCTGCCCCCCGGTGGTTTTTGTCACCTTCTGAAAGTTTTCATCTCTGAGTCTCTGGCATCACTCTTGTTTCAACATCACCTTCTGTCCGTGTGTCCCATCCTCTCATTTCCCGCCCTGAGAGAGTCTGGGGTGGGAAGGAGGCATGTCCCCCTCGTCTCAGGACTTGGCTTCTTTGCTGTGGCCAGCTCTGCAGACTCTCCATCTGATGTTTTCTGCAGATGTAATGCCTAGTGCTTCACACCTCTCCTGACCTCCTCAAAGGTCAACTGGATTTCTGTACCAGTTGGAAGGATTGGGTTTGGCTCATCAGAACAGAAAATTTTTTTAAAAAAAGAAAGAAAAGGGAAAAAATGGATTAAATTAGATATACGGGTTTCTCACATAAAAGCAGCACAGAGTCAGCTAGGAGTCAAGGTCCAAGGATCCTTCTATCTTTTGCACCAACATTCTTGGGCTTCGTCCTCTACCCTTAAGGTCACCTCATTTTTCAGTATGGCTGCTGGGTTCTAGGCAGAGAAAAGGAGAAAAGAGGGGAAGCAAGGATACAAAGGCAACCTTTACCAAATGAGTCAGCCTTCTTTACAGAGATTTTCTGGAAGCTTTTTCATTAAACAACTTCTGCTTACCTCTTCTTGGCCATCCCTGCTTGCAGGGGAAGAAGGAAATGTATGTTTTTTTTCTTGGCACATTGATGCAAAAAAAAAAAAATATCAGTTTTAACAGAAGGAAAAGGGGGAGAATGGGTTTTGGCTGAAGACCACGGCAGCCTCTGCCACATCTTGCTGCTAGCCCCCCTTCCCTTTCTACTGCTACCTTCCGGGGTCTTGTAAACTGTGTCCCAGAGGAGCTTTGCAAAACAGATCATGTCTTCTGACCGCTGCACCGCCCTCTCCTCACTCCACTTAACAGTTTTCTGTTTTTAATTGGGATCCTATGGTTCATATTGTTTTTCAAAAGTATTTTATTTATTTGGCTGCTTTGGGTCTTAGTTGTGGAGTGTGGGACCTTTAGTTGCAGCATACAGGGGCTAGTTCCCTGACTAGGGATTGAACCTAGACCCCCTGAATTAGGATCGCAGAGTCTTAGCCACTGGACTACCCCAGGGAAGTCTCCAATTAATGTAATGGTTTTCTTTCTCTTTGCTTTGGTTCTTTCCTCTGCCAGTTCTCCCATGAATCCAGGAAGGGCAGTAGTCTTTGTGTGTTGGTTAAGATCTGGATTAAGACACATCTGATTCAAGTTGTGGGTTGGGCTCCCCAACTACATGACCTTGGGGAAATCACCAAACCTCTCTGAACCTCACTTTCCTCATGTGTGAAATAGAGCTCCCATAGAACAGCAACCGTGGGGAGTCATTGTGGGAATGAATGAGAGGGGTTAGGTAAAGCCTGAAAGATAGCAAAGGGCTCACTAAGTGTTAGTTGCCCTTAATCTTGCTATTTTGGGGTCTCGCACTTAGCCTGGCTTAATCTTGTTATTTTGGGGCTTTGCGCTAGGCCTGTTCAAATATGTATTGAACAATACATATTTGCTGACAATATACCAGCTCTTTTCTAGACGCCAGGATAACTGATCAACAAACAGACCAGAATCCCCACCTCAGGGAGCTGATGTCCCGTTGTGCTGGGCAAGACCCTCTGGGCCTTGGCTCCTCTTGAGCGACCAGAGTGGCATCCATGTGTCTCTAGGCCTGAGACTCTCACGTGCAATCATGGAGATTCTGAGCCTTTCAGGTGCTTGACCTATGAAATGCCCCAATTCAAATAAATAAATTTATATTTTAAAAATAAATAAATAATAAAATGTAAGAATCCCCCCCCCCAAAAAAAAAACTTTTGAATTGCATTGTTCTTGTGGTCACCAGGTCCATTTCAGCAGCCTAACTGTACACACGCATAAATGTTAGTGTGTTTTCCTTTGGGTAGCTCAGTTGCTTCTAACAGGGACCTTCTGCTGCTGCTGCTAAGTCGCTTCAGTCGTGTCCAACTCTGTGCGACCCCATAGATGGCAGCCCACCAGGCCTCCCCTGTCCCTGGGATTCTCCAGGCAAGAACACTGGAGTGGGTTGCCATTTCCTTCTCCAATGCATGAAAGTGAAAAGTGAAAGGGAAGTCACTCAGTTGTGTTCGACTCTTCACGACCCCATGGACTGCAGCCTACCAGGCTCTTCCATCCATGGGATTTTCTATGCAAGAGTACTGGAGTGGGGTGCCATTGCCTTCTCCAACAGGGATCTTCTACAGATAGTCTTAAAGCAGGATTCGGAATCTGTTTGGAGCCCTATCCCTTTGAGAATCTGGTGCACTGTGCACACAGGTGAAACTTGCTCTCAATTCCAGGGGTGCACAGACCTTGGCAGCCCCTCTTTGGTCCTCAGGGCCCTTGTGGACTCGGGTCAGAGCCCTGCATGACACTCTGAGGACTGACTCTGTGCTGGAGATGCCTGGCTGGTCCTGCAGCCGGGTGAGTCCCTTGTGGGGCAGGCACTCTTTCTTGCTCCCTGTAGGTGGCCAGGATGGAGCACACGGAAGATGACGAGGCAGCAGTTAAAGGTGAAACATGTTTTCAGCCGAAGGTGCCCTTTCTCCTTAGCAGTGCCTGATTGCGAGCAAGTCTTCTCTCTCCCTTTGGTCTCAGGATCTCCTGTAAAATGCAGGGGTTTTATCAGATCATCCTAAGAAGGCACTTGTCAGCTCAGACGGCCTATAAGACCTGCAGGGGTTTTGGCGTCAGACCAAGGGGCATCCAAATCCTGCCTCCACACCTGCTGGCTCCGTGCGGTGAGCTTGTTCACCGGCTCCTCTCAGCCCCAGGGAACTCATCTGCAAGATGAAGATAAAACTGCTGCCCAAAATGACTGTAAAAAAGTTAGAGACATGCCTCCCATACAAATAGAAAGTGATTGTGATTATTTAACTCATTAATGAGAAAACCAGCAGGATGGTAAAGTTGTTCCAAGGAGCATTTAAGGCCCTGAGAGCTTATAATCAGTGAAAGAGAGAGAGCATTGAAATAAAATTACAAAGTTAGAAAGAAAACTGATTAACATCTTACAGGCGGTAACTAACCCTTGACGTTATCTTTTCTACCAGACAGCAGTAATTTGCTACTCTACCACACAAGAATCCACAGGTTCCCGAGTTGCTTCACAGTGCATAGGCCCTAATCAGTCGTAATGCCACAAACCAAGGTAAAGTCTCTGGGGGCCTAGCCAACCTCATGGAGAGATGTCAGGAAAGGCTCCCTTCCAGGGAGAAGACAGTGGAAATGATTCAGGGAACATGTCTGAACAGGCCTACAGTGATGGGTTTTCTCACGCAGCTGCACAGTTAATGTTAGGTAGAAAAAAACCTCAAAGTTGTGCTTTGAATCTATAGTGCTCGCCTTCTGCAAGAGACAGATTCTGAGTTCTGGGGCTACATGGTAAAATTATATCAAGCCAGAGTGAACTTTTGATGTGTAAAGTCGCTCAGTGTTGTCCAACTCTTTGCGACCCTGTGGACTGTAGCCCACCAGGCTCCTCTGTCCACAGGATTCTCCAGGCAAGAATACTGGAGTGGGTTGCCATTCCCTTTTCCAACTTTTGATAGGAGTATAATTTGGTAGATATCTTCTCAACTTAGGTAAATGATCTAAATAGAAGGCAATGGCACCCCACTCCAATACTCTTGCCTGAAAAATCCCAGGGATGGAGGAGCTTGGTGGGCTGCAGTCCATGGGGTCGCTAAGAATCGGACATGACTGCGACGTCACTTTCACTTTTCATTTTCATGCATTGGAGAAGGAAATGGCAACCCACTCCAGTGTTCTTGTCTGGAGAATCCCAGGGACGGGGGAGCCTGGTGGGCTGCTGTCTATGGGGTCGCACAGAGTTGGACACGACTAAAGCGACTTAGCAGTAGCAGCAGCACACTATAGCCCCAGCCTCTGACACTGAATTGACCTCCAGCCCCACCTCTGACATTGAATGACCCTCCTCTCATCACAGTGGGGACTTTCCATCTGTGAGTAGACAGGCATCCTAGGGTTGGAGCAGGACAGAGCCCTGAGGATGTGTTCAGGACCCGAGGCCCCCTCGAGGGTCTTCTCCCAACCCCCAGCAACAGCAGAGGGCAACTTCAGGGGTCAAGGGCATGGGCTTTGGAGTCAGCCTGATCTGAGGGCCTAACCATGTTCCAACACCATTTGCGTGGTCTCATACTCCCAACTGAAACTCTTCTGTAAATGGCGACAGGGCAAGTACCTGGGCACAGAGCCTGCCAGATGTGAGTACTCAATACACTGTAGCCGCTCGGGTCCCTCTTTGTACCCCTTTCACCTTTCAGCAGCTGTTTGAGCCTCAGTTTCCTCACCACGAAGAATCTACTTCCCAGTTGTCAAGAGGGCCCAGTGCTTGCTTTCACTGCCTCTACCCAGCTCCTCCATAATTCAGTCACCTGGCAGCTAGCTCTCTTTGAAAAATGCTAATCAGGTCTTACCCCTCTCCTGTCTGACCCTCTTTACCTCATCAGAGCCCAGCCCATCCCCCGGCCACGCCCTCGACACCCTCATCGCTGGTCCCTGCCTGCGTTCCCAGCACGGGTCCTTGCTCCTGCTTGGCATGCCTGCCATGCTGCCCTTCCTTCTGTTCCTGGACATTTCACACTCCTTCCCACCTCACGGTCTTCCCTCTGCTGCTTCCTCTGCTTGGAGTGCTCTTCCCCAATACTCTGCCTGGCTCCCTCCTACTCACCATCTGACTTCTCCTTGGACAGACAGGGACCCCGTCCCAGACCACCCTGACCACAGACTGCTCCTTCTTTCCCAGTCACTCGCCAGTGTGGGACCTTGTTCTGTCCCCTTAAAAGCCCTCATCCGACTGAAATCAGCTTGCCGGGCTTGGGGCTGTACTACGTATTTTCTCTCTCCCTCAGCAGAATGGAAACCCACAGAAGCATGAACTTCTTTTGTCCCAGTCACTGTGGCCTGAGCCCCCAGCCCAGAGCCCAGCATCCTCCACAGCTGCCTGAACATCAGCGGCAAGGGCGATGCTAGCTCACATACCTGGCCCTTAACTGCGTTCCAGAGGGACTGATCAGAGCTCTCTACACGTATTCACTCATCGAGCCTTCACGACAGCCTGTGAGCTACATAGAACAGTTATTTATGATTCTCACTCTACAGAAGAAGAAAGCAAGGCATAGAGAGGTTGGGTAGCCAGCTCAGAGTCACCCAGTTAGTAAGAGGCAGAGCCAGGTTTCAAAGCCAAACAGTCTGGCTGCAGAATTTCTCCTCTTAACTCACATGTGGAGTTTGCTGGATTTGTGGTGTGCATGAGAGAACGCGAACTATGCACCCTGTACACCACCATTCCCCGTGACCCTGTCCCTCCATGATGACAGCCTGTACCTCCAAGTGTCTTGTCCCCTAGCCTGCAGCTATCCACACTGCAGGTCCTTCTCGTTCCAAAACCCTTCCCTTCCCAGCCATGAGTGAGCACAGCCCTTCCCTTCAGCCCTCCACTCAAGATCTGATTCTGCCAGGAAAGGGCGCAGTGGCCAGGACTCCATTCCCACCTCTGCCTGGTGATTAGTCACGTAGGATGTGTTCCCCTGGGCAGGTCATCTGCGGGCTTCACACTCATCATCCAAGCCTGACACCTCCAGCCATGGGCAAATTATCCCCGTGCCACAGGTCTGCCTGAGAGAGGCCAGGTGGCAGAGCCGGCACTCGCAAGGAGCCCCAGCAGGCTCTCCTACTGAGCTCTTTTCATTTGCACCTTAGCTGGTTGTCAGGCGCCACTCCTCGCTGCTCTGCAGAGCTGAGCACCGGCTCCATCTCCACCTCAGAGCCTCGTCCCCAGTCTGGGGGTCTCGGCCTCTCTCTTGTCTTTTTCTCTCATCTAGCTTCTTTCACTTCTTTCTCTTCTTGCCCATTTTTCTTTATTAAACTCTCATCTCTTTCTTTCTGTCTCTGGTGCCCTTGCTTTTCCACAGATGGCTCTGCACGGAACCTGAGCCTGGGAGTTGGTCACTGCTCTCCCAGGGGTGCTGCCCATCGCTTTCCTGCACTTTCTCCCTCCGGGGTACAGCCCAAGGTGCGCTGGCAGGCTGGGAGCCTGTGGGATTCCAGCTTCTGGTCTGGCTTCTACCGCTCCTCTGATAAATAAACTTGGTGCAGCCCCTCCCTCCCTTGGTGTCTAAACCCGTCTCATGGCCTCTCATGAGATGACAGGGCTGTATTTGTGCAGGGACAAAGACTAGAGCCACCTTGAAGTGTGAGGTATGGCACTTCTTTCCTTTCGTGAAGGTGGTCACCTCTGGATGCTGCCACCCCCAGCACTGCCCCAGCACCTGCTCCTGGCTTCTGAGATGCCCTCTTCCTCTCTCCTTTTAAAAAAAAAAGTCTATTTTATATCAGAGTACAGTTGATTAACAATGTGTAGCTTCAGATGTACAGCAAAGCGATTCAGTTATACATCTTCTATTCTTCTTCAGATTCTTTTCTCATGTAGGTTATTACAGACTATTGAGCAGAGTTCCCTGTGCTATACAGTAGATCCTTGTTGGTTATTCATTTAAAATATAGCAATGTACATGTCAGCCCCACACTGTTCAACTCTCTTCTCTCCATAACCCTCCTTTTCCCTTTTCTTCTTTCTCCTTCCAACCAAAAAAGTCCTAAAACAGCCCAGCATCAGAAGGAGATAGAAAGCTGGATACATACACACAGATAAATACATACACAGGTAACTTTGCTCAACCAGCTGAATTTAGTAGCAAACTTTCACCCATGCTATAAATAGCTCTTTTCCTGAGTAGTAAGTTTGGCTGAACAGAGAAGGCAGTAATTTTAGGGTGACCAGGAAGGTAGTCTTTGTTCAAAGTGTTTCCTTTATGTTCCTCAGACACATAGGATGTCACCACTGATGAAGGTTAAGTCAGGAGCCTTCTTTTTAAAATTCACGTTACTTTGAGGATCATCATCAGTCATTACCAGGCTCACTTTCCTCAGTATCGATTACCACCAGTCATTCAGTGGGACTGGAAATACTGGGAGAGAAAGGACTGGAGAAAGAGGTGGCATTGTAAGGGAGGGGTATCCTGGGTCGAGGAGGCCAGGTGAGGGGCTTGAGGGTTACAGTGTTAGAGGCCGCTGGTATAGAAAGGATTCTGCAACTGGCTGCATGTAAGAATCTCCTGGGGAGCTTTGGAATATTCTAGTGCCCAGGCTTCACCCACAACAAATGAAATCAGAATCTCTAGGGGGTGGGGCCCAGGTATTAGGATTTTTTAAACCTCCCCAGATGGTTCCAGTAGGCAGCCAAATTTGAGAACCATGGCTCTATCCAGCGCTTTGCAGTTTGAATGTGTGAGTAAATCATCTTATTAAATGTAGGATCTTTTTCTGCAGGTCTGGTGTGGGACCTGAGGTTCTGTATTTCTATCAATACCAACCCAACACCTCTCTGATCCCACTTTGAAAAGCAAGGCTGTCGTTTCCATTGCTCTTTCTCCAAACTGGCTTTGTTCTCAAACAATAAAAGATGAAAAATGGGGACTATTGGCCAGGTTGACTCCCCACCCCCACCCCGTACGGAGCTCTGGTCATCTTGAGTTGGAGTACAGAGCTAGACCAGAGGCCTTGGGCTCCCCAAGCTGAAATCAGACCTGGAATGCTTCTGCCTCTGGATGTGCGCGTGGTGCAGGAGGTGAAAGCAATGAAAGGTGGACTTAGGCGGGTGTGTGGGAGTGAGCGGGTGGGGTGTGTCTGTGTACCTGCTCTGTCGTCGTCCGGTTGTGCTCCCTTGTTGATGTGGCTCAAGTGAGCCTGTCCCTTCGCCTTGGTGAGCCTTCCTCCAGGAGGCGGCAGAGGGCAGATGTATCCTTCCCGACATCTGTGCTGTCATTATTATTATCAGGAGGCGAGAGACTCGCAGACACGCAATGTGACAGGTGCAGTGATGGAAAGAGCAGGGGGTGTTGTGAGATGTGGAGGAGTGGGTGAGTGGGGGGGCTGGCGGGCCGGCGAGGTGGGCCAACAGAGAGTGGACCATGGTCAGAGTCGGCGCTGGGGAGGCTGTTCAGCTGTCCTCCCTAGGGGCTGTGGCCCTTCCCACCTGAAACTGTCACCAAGGAGGTGTGGATCCATCTCAGAGCCGTTGCCCTTTGCTGGACAACAGGCTCCACAAAGGAACAATAGCCACGTGTGGGATCACAGCGGCAGGCCTCATACCTCATGCTGGAGGGGACTTCTTTTTAATGTCACAATGTCATGGACCTCTCAAATGCTAGTCTGATCTTTTGAATAGCCACAATCATCATCAAATATTTGTTGAATCCCACCTTTCTGCTAGACAGGCAGTAAACAGACATGGCCCTTGCCTCATGGAATGCATGATTTAATTGAGGAGACAAACATTAAATAATACTATAAACAATCAATTGATTAAAACTATGCTAAGTGGGGTAGGCTACAGTCCATGGGGTCGCAAAGAGTCGGACATGACTGAGGAACTTCACTCACTTAAAGAGAAAAACATGGATAAGGTTAAGAGGTGGCTGAGAAAACACATCGTGCCTTTGAAGAGGATCTTATGAATCCGTCAGTTCTTTTAATTGGATATCTATCTTATTTATCACAGCCTATGTGAGAGAAATAAGAAGAGCAATAACCATAGCTCCCATTTATTGAGTTTTAAGCTGCAAACTGACCTACCAAATCCTATGGCACTTCTCTGAGATAAGCACTCCTACTCTCTCCATTTTACAGTTGTGGAAAACAAGGCTCAGAGAGGTGGACCCCAGGGTCCTACTTAACTCTCATTCAGTCTGCAGGTGCTGCTGGGGTGAGTGAGGATGCCCAGATGCTGCAACAACTGTAGGGCCCTTGAGGCTCTGTAGCCCCACAGGTGGGGACTCCTGGTCTGGGGTGTGGAGTGGATGAGGCAGGACAGCAGGGCACCTGGCCACCCCAGCCATTCCCTGGGGGAGGGCAGGCCTGCAAGAGCCTCCTAAAAGTTGGAGAGTATTTACATCCCTCCTAGAGAACGGGCACTTGGGTAGACTGGGATGCTGAGATGATAGTCTCTGAGCCTAGATGTCAGTTTCTAGTGTTCATACTGGTGGTCAGAGCCTGCCACCCTCTGTCTGTCTTTCCCGGAAGCCGGCCACAGCCACTGCATCAGAAGGTCTTGATGCCCTGTGAGTTCCAGGTTTTGCAGTTAACCTCATTTCCCACACCTAGGTGGGAAAGGACAGGACAGGAGCCCTGGTCATCATTTACTCTGCCAGGGAGTGTGCCAGAGACTCTGTGAGAAGCCAGTGGCTGGTGGCCTTGGATCCTCCCTCCAGGCTTCCCTGCTCCAGATCTCTTTCCTTCTCAGAGGCTGCATGTCTGTACTGACTTGTGACTGAAGCCTCTCACCAGAGGATTCTTACACTCACCTCTTTGTCTTTCAAGCCTACGGAGGTTTGAAAGAAATGACAGATTCTGAGATATTTGTAGGAATCCAGGTACAAGGAGAGGTCCCTGGGCAATGCTTATCCCAGCAGGGGCTGGCATCCTGTTCTCCCCAGGGCCTGGCTTCTATGGGAAGATATGCTAACCTCGTGTCATTTTTTATGACTTGTATCTGAAATTTATTATACGATTATCTAAGTTCTAAAACAGGGGGTCCTGAACATAATTTAACCTTTTCTTGATGGCTCACTGTCAACATTATGAATGTTCATTATCGTACTCTGCTTTCTAGGCTTTCACCTCTTCCCTCCAAGTTCATGTATCAAATGTCACTGCTGACATGTGTATGCTCCTAGATACTTCCCCACCCACCTGTCTGTCACTTTGATGATTCCAATGTGCTGAGCCAGTGTAGCATAGTGGGTTAGCTTGTGGGCTCTGCAGTCAGACAGCCTGGGAAAGTTACAACACCTCAGTTATGCCACCTGGAAAACAGATATGGTGAGAGGTTATTGTTGTTGTTTTAAATAGACTACATTTTAGAGCAATTTCAGGTCCAGATAAAAATGGAGTAGAAAGCATGGAGTGTTTCCATGTCGTCTCTACCCAGACTCCCCTATCCCATGCCCTAACCTCTCCCACCATTAATGTCCACACCAGAGCGGTGAGAGTATTGATTTCAGAAAGCTGTTTTGAGGACTAAGATAATATATATAAAACATATAAAACACCTAATGCAGTGCCAGGCTTAATGCTCAGTATATGTAGCTATCATCATCAATAATAGTAAATGTGTGTTAACCGCAAGAACCAGTGAGGATCATTAAGGTTCTAGGGATTAAAATGAGTGGCTTTTGTGAAACAATCTGGGGGAAGTTATTTGCAGCATGGCCAGACAATTTCTCAGCCCTTCTCTGTGCTTTGCTCCGTGTCCAGGAAGTGAGAGGTCTTACTTCTGGAGAAGTGGGGCAGGGTCTCTACTTCTGGAGAAATGGGGGTAGAAGCTTTACTTCTATCTAGAAGTTGCTTAGTGATGTGGACTGTGCTCAGCACATGCCTTTCCTGGGTCTAAGAATGGGTCCCTTGATCCTCATAACAGTGTTCTCCTGACCCTCTGCATGTATGCTATGAACCAGACTCTCTGTGGGCTTATGAAAAAAACTTTACTATACAAGGTTTGGTGTGTGGGCTAGTGGAAGGTGCCTAGAAACCAAGGTGTGTCTTTAATCTTGATCAAAGGAAGGGCTGCTGAGAGGGTTCAGCACCATGGACAGCTGCCCCAATCAGCTGGAGATCCGGGCTTTCCTGGGCTTTCTCGCTCTTGCCACTTGCAGAACACGCTCAGACAATTAGACCTCTTCCTTGCCCAGTAACATGGCAAAGCTCTGTCTTTTTGCCTGTCTTGGAGGTAGTTAAGGGTCTCCTGCCCTTGGGGCATGTGGAGGGGAGTGTATGTGGAGAGGAAGTGCGGGGCTGCCAATATTCTGGGGAGGCTGGCCTTGTGCCATTCCAGTCTCCCAAGCTCCCCTTTTCTTCTGAGAAACTCCTAAGGCCAAGACTCAGACATAGCCTGAGCTACTGTGAAGGAGACAGAGAGATAGTGGGTGAGGTCTTGGGTAAAAGAAACGGGCCCCATTTTCTCCTTATGGACCAGGGGAGAGAAGACTGGAAATGTCCCAGGGCCTCAGTGATGCCCTATTGGCCTCCTTGATGGGCCAGTGCTGCCACGGGCTTCAACCAAACATCTGTTCTGGCATTAGCTACCCTGCCGCACTGGCTGGGCTCCAAGTTCTCCCTGCGGAAGCTCAGACTAGCAGCTTGATCACTTGCCCTGAATGGAGGCCCCTCTTTGAGCATAGCTTAGGTTCTGCTCGCCCAGTTTTGTGGTCCCTGTGCTTGGTTCTCTTTCCCCAAACTGCATTGAGTCCTGCCTATACCTTTCCCAGGTCCTTATGAGGGAACAACCCAAAGAATATGCCGTCAGAGTCTAGATAAACTAAACTGAGAAAAATGATATGAATGAAGGATGGCCTACACGCATGCATCCCTCAGAATATTCTAAAACCCGCCCTGGCTCAAGGCAGGCCAGTGGAGGGCAGTGCATGGCATGGGACTGACCTGTCTGCAGAATGACTTCTCCTGAGGTCTGGTTTCAGGCCGGCTGTGAGCCTGGACTGGCAGTCTATAACTAATTTCCCTGTGAAACACATTGCTTGTCAGAAGCAGGCCAATTTACCAAATGTCATTTTGCTAAAAGCCAATTTGCCCAAAGCCAATTCACTGAATGGCCAATTTGTCAAATGACCAATTCATCAAAATGACTTACTTTCTTTAACTACTTGGTGTGAGTTGACTGGTTTGCGTTTTGCATTTATGATGGTACTTTAAGGACTGATCCATTTGTCCCTGGCCACACTCCAGGTGTTTGAACTATGGTGAACGCCTCCCGAATCTCTTCCTTTTACTACAGGGAGCCGAGGCAGGGAAAACCCAATAGCCGCTGAAAGGCTTTTGTGAAGACAAATGGGAATCAACCCAACTAAAATGAAATTGGTAAAGGAAACAAAGAAATTTAGCAAACTGCCTTTTGGAGAACTGGCTGATCTGTGACTTGGCTTCTAGGCAAGTGATTCAGAAGGGGGCAACTTAATGTCCTTGAGCTTCCTCTGGGGATGTTGGTAAGTGTCCCAATTTTTAAAAATATTCGGCTGCTTTATGGGCCCCGTACAAGGCCTTTATGCTTGGTTTTAGAATCAGGAAAGGCCACACCGCTCCCAAGCTCGCTTTTATCTCTGGTCTTGGCGAACAGTATGCATAGCAATCTCCATGTCCTCAGAGTCTGGAGAAAGTCCAGGCCCATGTATAACACATGCAAATGCTTTTATAGTGTGCTTCCCCCTCTCATTTAAAAAATCACTTTCTTTATTTATGTTTTTGGCCGTGCCGGGTCTTCACTGCTGCACAGGTTTTTCTCTAGTTGCGGAGAGCGGGGGTTACTCTCCAGTTGTTGTGCTGAGCGTCTCATTGAGGTGGCTTCTCTTGTTGTGGAGCACAGGCTCTCGGGCACACAGGCTTCAGTAGCTGCGGCTCCTGGGCTCTAGAGAGCAGGCTCAATAGTCGTGGTGCACGAGCTTATTTGCTCCCGAGTTTCCACAAATGGATGGAGAAGGAAATGGTACCCACTCCAGTACCCTTGCCTGGAAAATCCCATGGACGGAGGAGTGTGGTAGGCTACAGTCCATGGGGCCTCAAAGAGTCAGACACACTGAGCAACTTCACTTTCACCTTCACCTTCCACAAATTGAACACACTCACATAACCGACAGCAATCAGATCAAGAAGGAAAATATCATGAGCACCCAGGAGCCTCTTGTACCTCCTTCCAGTCATTAATCCCCTGCATGGGGTAACCATGATCCTATTCCCCACAGCATAGACTCATCTTGCCTATTTTTGTGCTTTGTATGAAAGGCACATGTGGTATCTAATCCTCGCTATAACCCGGCAAGAGGGAGCTGTGATGAACTCCCCTTTACACACGAACAACCAGATTCAGAGGTTGAGTAACTTCCCAGAGGTCACACAGATAGTAAATGGTGAAACTTGGAATCAAACCTAGTTTTGGAATCTGCCTCCAAAGTTCGTGTTCTTTCCCCTATGTCTTAAATCTTTCTCCTGCTGAAGCCCCACCCCGTCTCTTTCCTCCTTCCGTCTCACTGTCCCTTGTGCCTGGACTGGGAATCTGTGAAGTCATTGGTCCTAGCTACTCAAAGCTGTCTGGAACGAGAGCATTATCTCCCCCAGTGCATCCCTGCTTAGGACTCAGCAGCATGCCTGGGGCTTCCTGGGGGCTTGGTGTGTAATGGTTGAGTACGGGGAAGAATTAGGGGAGGCTTACATTATGCCGGCCGTCTCATTTGCCCGATCGCCATTACTGTGTCCCTGCCATGGTGGCTGGGACCTATGCCTGCTGGTTTGTTTCTTGCTTGTCCTGGAGCCACTCACTCCTGAATGGGCTCTAGCCTCTGAGCAGTTTTCCTTGGCAGGGCTCTGTGGTTGCTCTGTGGGGGTGTGCGCCTCTCCTCTGATATCTCTGTTGTGGGAATTGATTGCAATGATGCTTGGTAGCTGCATAACAAACAGCCCAGTTCACAGAAATGTTACCCAGGCTGGTTTTACAGTGCCGTGATCCAGGGCTGTTTAACGTCTCTTCTTAATGAGTTTTCTGCAACATTAACTCAGTGGGGCTGGAGGGAGGGGGCAGCTGGCCACAGGAGGATGTGTAGTCGACTTCAGGGTGGTGTTGTGGGCATGAGAGGGAAAGTCTCTCTCCTGCCAACAGTGCCTGGCACACACTGGTCACTCAGAGCCACCCATCTATTCTGCAAAGGTCCAGCCCCGTCGTCCATGGTGTCAGCCTCCAAAACCACCTACAGGAGTTTGGACATCAGGAGTTCCCTGGGAAAATATTGGGTGCTGATGCTTTAACAAATCTTAAGGCTTTGCAGAGCATGTGAGAGCTTTAATTCCATGAATGTTATCAGCATCTGAGGAGGAGGAGGTGGAGAATGAGAGGGGGTCAGAGCTGGACCACCAGCAATTTAGGGGTCATTTTGAAGCCTTATTGGCAACACAGTTGTCACCTACTGTGTGCCAGAGAGTCTTTGGGGTATGCTCATATGCCTTTGTCTGTTTATCTTATAAACTTATGCTACAGATGAGGAAACAGGTGCAAAGGGGCAGTCAGTTGATTCTGAGCTTGCTTTTGAATCCAGTTTGCCTGGCTCTCCTCCTAGACCAGCTACTGCCTGGCCAGCACTTCATCCTCCTCCCATGAGGCTTTTGGGGGGATATGAGTTTAGCTAATGGCCCAGCCATTTATTCCAGCTGGCCTGACTCGGGCCCCCAGGGGAGCAGAGAAGAGGGGTCTGGGGAG
>SJYC01037109.1:0-11301 GCA_006408675.1 Madoqua kirkii
GTTCCCAGGTGGGTGGGGTGTCTTCCTTTGTTTTGACAACAGCAGAGGAGGTGGGGCCCAAGATCAAAGGAAACTAGACTGTGGATGGCAGGGCCAGTCCCACCTTCGAGCTACCAGCAGCAGCAGCGCGCCCTTTGACCCTACTCCCTGTTCTCTTCTGCATTCTCCCCCCTTCCCTCAACCCTAACTTGGAGACAAAACAAATTCATTCATGTTGAGAATCAGCCCCTGATAAGCTTTCAGTTTGCTTTTCTAGGAGCACCTGAGATTTATGAATGATAAAGTTCCAGTCCCTACCTTGAGGCTGGAGTCAGGCAAATGTCTCTCTACCTATCTTTATCAGCAAATGTCTCTCAAGAGCCTGCTTTGAATGTCGCCTGGAGACAGGTGTGCACACATACCACATACCCACCAAGGGTAACTCTGGGGCATCTGAATGTTGTCCCTAGGCTGAGGAGACGGTGGGGAGGGATAATTGCAGAATTAATTTCCCTCCTGGGTAAGAAGGGTAGGATTTGAGGGGAGACTTGAAGGACAGGCAGGGACAAAGGAGAGATGGTCCTGCCAGGTCCCAGGCGCACCTTAGATGTGGCTGTGAGCCTGCATCCCACAGGGGCACCATGAACTCTCCCCTGGAGTCCTCCTGCAGCAGGGACCTGGGGTGCTGAGCAGACCCCTGGGACTCTGTCTCCAGCCCCTTGCCTGAGCCCTGACCTGGGGCAGTGGCTCTTGACCTTCTCAAAGGAGCGGATTGCTTCCTCCATGCGGCGCCCTCTTAGCCAGTGTCGCCTGCCCCGACCTCAGCAGGGATGCAGGGAGGGAGGACAGTGGTGCTAATGCTGGCGCCGTCACTACCCTGCCTCTGGTGAGCGCCTCCTCTGTTCCCTGCGAAGGTGGGCAGTGGCGTGCCACAGGTGACAGGCCAGAGGCTGCTCTTCCCTCTCTCTACCCAGTGGGGGTGTTTGTGTCCAAGCCTCCCCCAACCCAGCACCCCTAAAAATAGGAGTTGTCACCTCTGTTCCTGGCTATGAAATGCTGGCAGGCACAGGGGCTATGCCCCCTAGCCTTTAGCCTCAGCTGGGATAGGAACCTCTGGTGGCTTCGACAGTAAAGAATCTGCCTGCAGTTGGGAAGATCTCCTGGAGAAGGACACGGCTACCCACTGCAGTATTCTCGCCTGGAAAATTCCATGGACAGAGGAGCCTGGCAGGTTCTGGGGTCGCACAGAGCTGGACACGATTGAGCGTGCACGCACAGTGCAGGGACAGTTTTAAACTTTTCCGTTGTCAGAGGCAGCACGTTTTAAACTTTCATATACATGTGAATCACTGGGGGCCTGGCTAACATGCAGATTCGGATTCATTAGGTGGGGCCAGAAGGTCCATCTTTCTGAATCTCCCAGGGGGCTCCGCTGCTGCTGGTCCAGGTGCCAGAGACATGGATGCTGTTACCCGCCGAGGGGTCTTGGATGGCACTTACACCAGCAGCAGCAGCGTAAGGGAAGCTGCTCCGAGCTGGGCCCGCCCATGTGTCATTCCGTCCTCCTGACCTCTCGGAAGGCTGGTTCTTTCGGAAGTGGAGACCAGGTGCTGGGAACTAGCTGCAGGTTGTGCCCGAGGTCACCCAGCAGGCCAGCCTCCAGCCTCACCCCCGTCCCTGATTCCAAGTCCTAGAGTCGTCAACCCTGATTCTCCCCACACCCCCTGCCCCAAGGCCCGTAAAGACAATTAGCAGTGGCAGTCGACTGCCCGCCCCAGTCAAGAGTGCCACACACACACACACAGCCTCAGTTAAGCCCATAGCCCCATGCTTATTCCCACTTTATAGAGGAGGAGACAGAGGCTCTAGGGGTTTGGAAACTGGCATGAGGTCCCTCAGTGGGTAGGTACTCAGCTGCCTTCGTCTGCTCCAAGGCTGAGGTCCTTAATCTGATAAAGGAGCCCTGTGCTAGGTGGCTTGGAGTAGGCAGGCTGCGCTGGTTTCCTCCAGGCTCCACACTGGGTGAGCTCAGGATAACCAGTCAGACGAGAGGACAGGCCAGTTTGCCCAGAGACTCCGCGTGTCTTGAGAGGCAGACGGAGCAGGCCCCGAGCTCTGCAGTGGGGCCGTCGGGTCGGGGCAGGAACCCAGGCCAAGTCCGGCTTTGGCTGGGCCCCCCACTGATTCCCTCAGAGGCCAGGCTGCCGGCAGGACCCAATCTACTTAGAGCGTGAAGGAGGATTAGCAGTGAGAACATGGGGTCTCAACCTTGGCTTCCCAGCCCCCGCCTCCTCACCCCTGGCGGAGGCTGGAGGGATTGGCGGCAGGAGGGCAGCAGGAGCGAGGGCTTCTGGGAGGGTGCCTGAGCCAGGGTGTGGGCCTCCCTGAAGAGAATGGACGCAGCTGGGCTCACTGGGGTGTCCCAGACTCCAGGAGGGTGCTATTAGCCGCAGCCTGCCTCTCAGGGCCCCTCATCTTGGGGGGTGGGGTTCAAGCAGGAAATATTTGCACCCTGAGTTTGAGACCCACCCCCTCCATGGACTCCAGGGGTCCAGTTCCCCTCCTCCTCTGGGTCCCACGAGAGTTACTCAGTCATCTTCGTCAGAAGCTCCTCAGCGCCTCTGCTCATGCAGCTGGGACCGCCTCAGAGCCATGGAGGGTGGTGACCGGAATTTTGTCAGGATGTGGGAAGGGCAAGTTGATTCTAACCCCACTGGCCGCAACTGCTTCTCCAGCGCAATGCCCCGCTCCACCCCCCCTTCAGACCTCTCCGTAGCTGGGTGTCAGGCAGAGAAGGAACAACCATACCCTGCGTCCGGGAAGAGGTTTGGTCCCAGAGTTGACACAGAACCAACTGTCCTGCCCCAGGTCCCTGCTTTCCTGTCTCAGCCCCAAGGCCTGTCCTAACTCCTTGTTTAGTCAGGAAAATGCAGAGGGATTACTGCAAGAGACTCATGGAGGGAACCACTTTATTCAGCTAAATGTTACTGAGCCCCTGCAGTGTACTCCGTCTAGGGAGGGATACAACGGTCTGGAGCCAGAGATTGGAGGCTAAATCAAAAAAACCAAAAATCAATATTTTGTTGCACTCATTACACAAATATTTCATGATAGGCCTGGATTTGTGCTGAGAAATAAAATCACAGGGGCCTTGGGAACCTGTAGCAGAGGGAGCTATGCAGGGAGATGTCTGTAGCTTGAGATATGAAGGATGAACAGGAGTCACAGGGGAAGAGTGGAGGAAAAGTAGTTTGGCCGAGGAAATGGAAGGGCAAAGGTCCTGTGGCAGAAGGAATTTGAGGGGATGGCAGCCTATGTGGAGAGCGCCCAGTGCCTGTCACATCAGATCCTACAAGGTAGGTGCCACTTCTTATCACCATTTTCTAGATGAGAAAACTGAGGCCAGAGAGTTTAGGTGACTCACCCAGGACCACATGGTTTGAGTGAGTGAGTTAAGGCTCCTTGACCTGAAGTCGCCATGGTGACACTCGGTTCTGGCTCTCAGCCAGTGGCCTCTGCTCCTTGGTCTCTCAGTGTGTGCTTCCTGGACCAGTAGCATCTGTATCTCTGGGAGCCTGTCGAAATCCAGGACCTCATTCTTACGTGTAGACCAGGCCCTGGTCTGGTTGCTGCGTCCTTGCCCTGGTAATCTGATTCTTGCTGTCCGGCCTGAGGCTGCCTTCTGAGCTGCTGTCTGCCCCGTGGCTGTGTGCCCTGGGCCTCCTTTGTCCAAGATCGGGTCCCCAGCTGCTCAGAGCCCCCTTCTTCCAGGGAGGCCCCTCTCAGTATATCGCATCCTGCTCTGACACACCCAGAGCCATGCATGCACCTCGCTTTAGGGTCTCTGATAAGGTCACTGAGAGAGGAGAATGGGAGCAACAACAACCAAGTTCCAGGGAGCACAAGGAGGCTCTGGACCTGAGAAAGTATGGCGAGGAGAGTCGTAGGTGGGACTTTTGGAGTTTGCATGCCAACGTGTGAAAATGGAGATGAGGAACTTTATTTCCCAGAGGCTTGGGAAAGACAAGATAGTTGTTGACCGGGTAGGAGATCGGCTGGGGCAAAAAAGAAGAGTTTTGGCTTTGACAAATGGCTGAGCAGACATCCAGGTCCAGGAGTGGCTTCTGGCGCCCCCTACTGACTAGTGAGAAAATTGGAAACAACAGAACCTTAGCAAAGGGATTGGGGGACTGTGCTTCAGTTGGGACAAAGCCAGTGTTTCTTAAAAACTGCCAAATGGAGGGACTCGAACAGAAGCATAAATGCATGAACTCTCTTAATCTTCTTCAAAGCCCTGTAGAGTAGATCGTTTAACTCTCATACTACAAATAGGGAAACTGAAGCTCCCAACTGTGTAGCTTCTGGGGCCTACGGCTGTAAATGGCAGAGGCGGGAGATGCGTTTAGACCCTTCCAGTGCAGACTTTGGGGTCTGAAACCGCCCTTTCTGCTGTCAGCACTCTGCATGTCCTCGACCTGCCGAGGCTCAGCTGTTTCCCTGTGGTCTAGACAGTGGCCTCTCCCAGGGTCTCAAATTCAGTTTCCTTTACTCTTTCCAACAGCATGAGCACCATACCCACAGCCAGCCTTGGACTCTCACCTCTTAAGGGGCGCTTGGTTTCCACTGGGGGCAGAATCTTTTCTCTACAAGCTTTGGCGCCCCAGGGCCATGTCTAAAAGGCCATCAGATCACACCCCTCTCTGGTGTAACTGTCACCTCCTCTGCTTGGCAAGGTTTTTTCCTTTCAACACCCTCCACCCACCCGCTCCTGCTCCCAGCTGTTCCTGGATCAGGCCAGGCTCATGCCTCCTGCCGCTGACAGACCATTCTTGCCCCTCCTCTCCCCACTTAGCTCCTGGTGTTCATCCTTACAGAATTGCTCTGCCCGAATCACACTTTAACGCGATGCTACTCTAAGAAACAGACACATGAAACCCATTTATTATATGGATCTAACGTTATTGATTAGGACACTCCGTCATTTTTTACAAAGACCCCTGGAGAAATTCTTGTCGCATCTTAGTGCCCAAAACAGCTATCCTCCTGAGAAATTGGTTCTTTTGCGTTTATACATGTATCGAGGATGCAATTAACGGACCAGTTTTCCCTTTACGCATGGGCTCTCAGAAAGCTTCACACCCACCCTCAGTCCCGGACCGGCAGCTATATGGGTCATGTGATGTTGCATGCTCGGTGTCCACCATTGATTTGTCTTCCCTTTGCCCTACTTTTTACTTCTGCACTCTTGCTGTTTTATAAATCCCTATAAGCCACCTGCAAGCCTTTCTGGAACAAGATTGGCCTAAATCAATACACTGATCAATACAAATAAAAAACCTTCCTTGCAGGGCTGTAGTGAGGATTAAATGGAATAATGGTGGGGAGTTCAGCCCAGAGTTCCCTGCCAGGCTTGGCTGCAGGGTGAACTGCTAGCTGGGACAGAGACAGGCTGGTTAGATGAAGCCAGACACAGCTGAAATGTAGTTATGGAGGAGAGAGAGCAGAGTCTATGTCGCAGGCTCACGTTGCCTTCTTTCAAGGAGAGAGTGAGCAGGGAACATGGGGTGAGATGGTGACAAAGCTCCTTGAGGCCGCAGGTGCAGGCGGCTGGGGGCAGGAGGGGCGGGGTTTGGAGAGAAGGGAGCTCAGAGATGTCGGCTCATACTCTGTCTGGGGGCAGGGTTTTTAGGGGCACCTGTTCCTCCACTTTGCACACAAGGAAACTAGGGCTCAGGAGGAAAAAAGGTAGACCCACAGATGCAAAGCCAGGAAGTGGGGAGATGGGGTTTGAACCAGCCTTTCTGAGGTCAGGGCCCTGTGCATTCTGCTTCAGCGCTTCTGTTTCATTGTCTCAGCCAGAAAAACTTAGGCCAAGGGGAGTGGTTCCCACAGCTTAGGGAGTTCCCAATGGGGAGCCCTGTGGGCTGTATTCTTGGGGCTCAAGGTAAACCCTGAGGCTCATGGGGCGAATGGCTGAAAGGAAGGAAATGGTCAAAGCTCCATGAGTCTAGCCCAGGAGGAGGGTCCGAGGTCTGCCGAACTGTCCAACGCAGGGTCCTGAGCTGGGACCAGCAGCCCAGGCCATCAGAGTTTGTCAGAGATCGGCTGCAGTGCACGGGGAGGCTCTGGGACCTGACTGCTAGGTTCAGCTTCTGGAGCACTCCCCCTACCCCCACCCAACATCCACCAGCTTTTTTCCCTTAAAGAAGCTGCCTAACTTCTCTGAGCCTCCCTTTCCCACTTTCTGCAATGGGGATGGTGATAGTATTTGGCCCACACTGTGATGTGCTGGGTGGGGCAGGGGTTGGGGGTGGTTGTTATCAGCACTGTGGGAAGCAAAGGGGCATTTATAAAGTCTGCAGTGAGGATTGAGAGAGGGAGGAGAGGCAAGTGGACAGGAGCCCGAGGCCCAGTCCTGCCAGGGAAGGGGAGGCTGGCTTGCTAAGTCTATGCAGTGCCTTCTCTCTCACTTCAGGATATTAATAAGGAGGAGGCGATGAAGTACTGGGTGGTCCCTGCCCTCCACGCCTAAGGGCTAGGATACAGTCCTGTGTTCCTTAGGTGGGCGTGCTTAGTCCCCAGGTGGGCCCAGGCTTAGTAGCAGCCCTGGTCACCACAGACCCCAAGACCACAGCACCTGGAGTCACTCCAGCCTGGAGTTCTTGACCAAGGGGGGCTCCCTGCTGCTGGGTTACCTGGGATCCAGCTGTGCCTTCTTCTGGTGCTTCCGTTCCTGCTCAGTAAAACACAGAGAGAGCTATCAGAAGACTCTCTACAGGTCTGGGGCATCTGAGGGCTCTGTTGAGAAATCCCTGCTCTTTCCTTTGCAGCCCTGGAGGATGCCTTGGGGCTGAGCTGAACCCCACAGATCTGGTGTAAAGAGTTGGGGGCTGGTGGAGCCGATCTCTGACCACCGCCCCAGGCTGCACCCTCCAGCTGCAAACCATCTGCCCAGAGAAAGGCCAGTGGTGGGGCCCTGAGCTCTGAGACTTGCTCATTCATTCATTCATTCGACAAATGTTTGCCAGTGATCTTTGTGTGCTGAGCACCATCCCACGTGCCAGGACACAGCTCTGTCTGGTCCGGGTACCATCTGGCTCGCTTGACTTCCCTGGCTCTTCAGGGTGCTCTGGAGAAATGTTTCTAATTATTTTTTTTCTCCCTCTGGCTTTGTCCTCACCAGGGACTTAAGTGAGAACACCATCCAGGCCATCCCCAGAAAGGCTTTCCGTGGAGCTACAGATCTCAAAAATTTGTGAGTATAAACCTGAGAAGGAAGGGGGCTTGGGGCTGCAGGGCCACCCCTGGCAGCATCCTGATGAGTCTTCCTGAGCCCTGTGGTCCAGACAGCCAGGGAGCTGGTCTGGGCTCTGAGATGGCTCATGCCGGCATGGTTTTCCGGAACAATCTGGGGTGGGAGAAAGCATTTCATCAGCTTTGGGGGACCCAGTTGAAAGGAGTGTCATCAACAGTGGGATTCTTGTTCCATTGAAATGAACAGTCTCTGTGCCCTTGCCCTTCGGTGGGTGGGGAGAGTTGGGTTTGACTGTTCCCCCCCTTTTTTTTATTGGCAGGTCTAAATTGTATAAGCTGTTACAAGTCAGTTAATTTCACTGATCCTTTATATATTGTTCTGCAAAATGGGGGCATCATGTCACAAGCTTGCTCTGAGTTTGAAATGAGACCTGGAAATGAATACACTCTGTTGAATGCTGTGTAATGTGTAATGTAATGGTTTATTTCTATTATTCATATTTATTCTAGTCCAAGCTTTTAACTCCACCCCACCCCAGGTCTGACTGCTGTAGTGATAGCAAATGCCTGGCATGCTTGTCACCTTCCTCCTACTCCTGGTGCCGGTAGTAGACCTTGGTAATCGATCACTGCATTCTTCCTCAATGAGCCCAATCACAGCTTCAGTTTATTCTGGATGCAGCAGGCCAGGTAGCTGGCCTGGTCTCTATTAGCCCTCAGGCTGAAATCTGTTTGCCAGCTCTGGCTGCACAGCTCCTATGATAGACTCATTTTACAGCTGCCAGCTCCCTCTAGGGGGTCTTTAAAGTGGAGGTGGTACCTGCTCCCCAGGAGATGTGCAAGGCTGGGTAGAGGAAAATAATATAACTCTTGCTAATACTTACTGTTTTAAAAATAAGAGACTTTAAGCTTTTATTAACAATTACCGATTGGATCGCTGTGTGTATACCGGACAAACGATTGGGGTCAGGCCTCTGTGTTTGGAACTATGGAGCGTGGGTGGAATGCTGGGTCATCCCTGCCATAGGTAACGTGCTGTCCTCTCTACCACATTCCTTTGCTTCACAGACAGCTAGACAAGAACCAGATTGGCTGCATCGAGGAAGGAGCTTTCCGGGCTCTGCGGGGGTTAGAGGTGCTGTAAGTAAAGCCTGGGAAGGGCGGCGAAGGCAGGAGTGCCAAGCTGACACGGGCCTCAGGGACCCAGCAGCTGCGCGAAAGGCGGGGGTGCCTGGGAGGTGGGCTCTAAGCCAGGACTTGCTGCCCGAGGACAGAAGGGCTCGTGCTCGTGGGATCCTGCCTGTGGCAGCGTGACCCAGGCTTAAACTGCTTGTGATGAAACCCCAGCATGGGTGGCTTTCTAACACACGAGGCCGGAATGCCTCCTCTTCCTCCCTCTGTGTGAGCCCCACGCTTTCTTCCAAGCCAGCCAGGGCCTGCACCCATCCTCCCCTCCTGGCTCCCCGTCCCCTTTCCTGCCAGCCTCAGAGTTTATGGCACAGCTGCCTCTTTGTCACTGTCCCAGCTCAGGGTTTTCCTCAGGGTGGCTCTCTGGCATCACCCCCGGGGTCCAGCCCTGCGCTGGTCCCTTGAGGGTGAACCGTGAGCGCAATGTGAGAGAGAAGCCAGGTACCCCCCTTCCCGCACAGCTTCCTGCTGGGCTGATGCTAAGTGACCTTGCTTCCCGCCTCCTCCACTCAGGACCCTGAACAACAACAACATCACCACCATCCCGGTGTCCAGCTTCAACCACATGCCCAAGCTGCGGACCTTGTGAGTCAGCCCGGGGCGCCCGAGAGCACAGCGCCCAGCTGGGAAGGTGTTGGGGCTCGGGGTGGGGGTGGGGAGAGCTTGGCCTCCTCTGCGACCCCAGAGGTCACCCCAGGGCTGGGGCTGAGTGGAGCTGGGGGCGGGGGAGTGATCTGAAAGAGAAGGACGTTGAATGTCTTTTATGTTTGATGTTTCCTTTGGACAGCAGATAATTTGTTTTGGGGTTTGAAGGTGAGTTAAGTGATATGAGGGGAGGGTGTCTGTGAGCTCAGTGAGTGTGTCCTCACGGGGCACGCTCCAGCCAAAGGGCTGCCCCCAGTGCTGGGAGAGGAGGGAGGCTTCCCCCTGCTCAAATAATCTCCAAGTTGGGGCCTGAGCTGCGAAGCTGACTGGGTGTAGGCTGTGCCTTGACTGAGTGGAGTGCCAGGGGCTAGACCCCCTACCCCTGCTGAGCGGAGGGGCTCCGGCCCAATGCTTCCAGGGGCCGGGGACCCAGGCTGGCTGTGAGCCTCCCGTCCTCGCCCATCCCCTGCAGCCGCCTGCACTCCAACCACCTGTTCTGTGACTGCCACCTGGCCTGGCTCTCCCAGTGGCTGAGGCAGCGGCCAACCATCGGGCTCTTCACGCAGTGCTCGGGCCCCGCTGGCCTGCGCGGCCTCAACGTGGCCGAGGTCCAGAAGAGTGAGTTCAGCTGCTCAGGTGGGTGCCGGCCCTGCTGGGGCTCTCAGATCCCCATCCGCTGCCTCCTGCCCGCCCCCCATTCCCGCCCAGGGCCTCCTGTTACCACGCATTCACATCTGGGCCACCAAACACCCCCTGTCCTCATCTGTGGACGCCTCTTGGACCACACGCCATCTGCTATGCTTACCCACTCTCTCCTGTCCGGGCTCACTGCCTCCTGTCCTCAGTCACCTCCTTCTGCCTCACCCATTACCTGCTGCTCTCAAGCACTGCCTTTGTCTCCACGCATCACCTCCTGCCTGCCCTGCGTTTCCCTCCGGTCCCCACCATCAGCCTCCTGTTGCCTGCCCCTTGTCCCTCTGCCCCATTCCTTCTACTCAGTGCCTCGCTTTTGCTTCTGCCCAACGCTGCCAGCCCTTTCCTCCCTCCCCTCCCCTCCAGCCCATCAGCTCCCACCCCTCACTTCCTCCACTCCTTGCCCTCTCCTATTCCCGCCTCTCCCTTCCCTCATTGTGCTACTTTGAAAGTCACTGAATTGGGCCTAAAGCCTTGGTTTGAGGCGAGATAGACTCCAGAGCCTGTACCTCCCTCTTCCACCGGGGGTCCTGTGAGGGCCTCTTTCCGCCCACCCCGCCTCCTGTCTGGTCCTTTCAGTCTCCACACTGCAACCAGAAAAACCTAAAGGGACGGACAAACCTGGACTGGTTACTGTTGCTTCATCCTAACCCGGCCTCCCGGTGCTCCTGGTAGAGTCCAAGCTGGCCTCCAGCTACTCGAGGCTGGGCCAGGCCCTCTCTGCCTCCTCCATCTGGGGTCCTCCTCACTCTTCCGTCCCCGTGGGCTCATCTCCGCCCTTCCCGGGGTCAGAAGCCTCCCACCTTGGCCTCCTGGCAGGCTGCTCCCCTGCTGGGTGCACCCTCCCCGCCTTGCTGCCCCGCCTGGTCCTCACCCTGCAGAGCCCCAGCTGGGACTTCCCATGGACTGGCTGCAAGGTCCTTGAGCACCTGGGCGCATGTGCCGTATTCTCTGGTCATTTCTTAGTGCTTTGCTCACACTCGACACAGAGATAGACGCTCAGGGAATGTTCACTGAGTAAGTGACCAGCTCACAGATTCATGACAGAGGATCAGGTGCTGCCCATTTCTCCCGAGCCCACCAGTCACACAGAGGTTGGCGTCCCTTCCTCAGCATGAAGCTGGGGATGGGGTAGGGTGGCTATCTCCTCCTCCTCAGTGCCGGTGCCCCTGTGCTCAGGGCTGCTGTGTGTGTGAGACATGACTCTGCAGCTCCCGGCTGGGGATGTGCGTGTGTTATGCAAAACACAGGGCTGAGAATAGCCAAGCAGTTTCTTTCATGATATCCCAGAGCTGGAGATCACCCGCATGTCCACCAGCAAGAGACTGGATTAGCCAGTGATGACAGAGCCATACAATAGACTACGACTCAGCAGTGAGAAAGAAGCAGCTGTGTACTCATACAGTCCAGTGGGCGAATCTCCAGAGTTTTACCTTGAGTGACCAGAAACCAAATGGAAGAGAGCCTGCGGTCGATAGAAATATTCCATGTTGAGGGGGTGGTTTTGTGACTGTATCCATACGTGGGAATTGGATCAGTTCT
>SJYC01037110.1:0-97509 GCA_006408675.1 Madoqua kirkii
GACTTGCTCATTCATTCATTCATTCGACAAATGTTTGCCAGTGATCTTTGTGTGCTGAGCACCATCCCACGTGCCAGGACACAGCTCTGTCTGGTCCGGGTACCATCTGGCTCGCTTGACTTCCCTGGCTCTTCAGGGTGCTCTGGAGAAATGTTTCTAATTATTTTTTTTCTCCCTCTGGCTTTGTCCTCACCAGGGACTTAAGTGAGAACACCATCCAGGCCATCCCCAGAAAGGCTTTCCGTGGAGCTACAGATCTCAAAAATTTGTGAGTATAAACCTGAGAAGGAAGGGGGCTTGGGGCTGCAGGGCCACCCCTGGCAGCATCCTGATGAGTCTTCCTGAGCCCTGTGGTCCAGACAGCCAGGGAGCTGGTCTGGGCTCTGAGATGGCTCATGCCGGCATGGTTTTCCGGAACAATCTGGGGTGGGAGAAAGCATTTCATCAGCTTTGGGGGACCCAGTTGAAAGGAGTGTCATCAACAGTGGGATTCTTGTTCCATTGAAATGAACAGTCTCTGTGCCCTTGCCCTTCGGTGGGTGGGGAGAGTTGGGTTTGACTGTTCCCCCCCTTTTTTTTATTGGCAGGTCTAAATTGTATAAGCTGTTACAAGTCAGTTAATTTCACTGATCCTTTATATATTGTTCTGCAAAATGGGGGCATCATGTCACAAGCTTGCTCTGAGTTTGAAATGAGACCTGGAAATGAATACACTCTGTTGAATGCTGTGTAATGTGTAATGTAATGGTTTATTTCTATTATTCATATTTATTCTAGTCCAAGCTTTTAACTCCACCCCACCCCAGGTCTGACTGCTGTAGTGATAGCAAATGCCTGGCATGCTTGTCACCTTCCTCCTACTCCTGGTGCCGGTAGTAGACCTTGGTAATCGATCACTGCATTCTTCCTCAATGAGCCCAATCACAGCTTCAGTTTATTCTGGATGCAGCAGGCCAGGTAGCTGGCCTGGTCTCTATTAGCCCTCAGGCTGAAATCTGTTGCCAGCTCTGGCTGCACAGCTCCTATGATAGACTCATTTTACAGCTGCCAGCTCCCTCTAGGGGGTCTTTAAAGTGGAGGTGGTACCTGCTCCCCAGGAGATGTGCAAGGCTGGGTAGAGGAAAATAATATAACTCTTGCTAATACTTACTGTTTTAAAAATAAGAGACTTTAAGCTTTTATTAACAATTACCGATTGGATCGCTGTGTGTATACCGGACAAACGATTGGGGTCAGGCCTCTGTGTTTGGAACTATGGAGCGTGGGTGGAATGCTGGGTCATCCCTGCCATAGGTAACGTGCTGTCCTCTCTACCACATTCCTTTGCTTCACAGACAGCTAGACAAGAACCAGATTGGCTGCATCGAGGAAGGAGCTTTCCGGGCTCTGCGGGGGTTAGAGGTGCTGTAAGTAAAGCCTGGGAAGGGCGGCGAAGGCAGGAGTGCCAAGCTGACACGGGCCTCAGGGACCCAGCAGCTGCGCGAAAGGCGGGGGTGCCTGGGAGGTGGGCTCTAAGCCAGGACTTGCTGCCCGAGGACAGAAGGGCTCGTGCTCGTGGGATCCTGCCTGTGGCAGCGTGACCCAGGCTTAAACTGCTTGTGATGAAACCCCAGCATGGGTGGCTGTGTCTCTCCAGAGTTTCTAACACACGAGGCCAGAATGCCTCCTCTTCCTCCCTCTGTGTGAGCCCCACGCTTTCTTCCAAGCCAGCCAGGGCCTGCACCCACCCTCCTCTCCTGGCTCCCCGTCCCCTTTCCTGCCAGCCTCAGAGTTTATGGCACAGCTGCCTCTTTGTCACTGTCCCAGCTCAGGGTTTTCCTCAGGGTGGCTCTCTGGCATCACCCCCGGGGTCCAGCCCTGCGCTGGTCCCTTGAGGGTGAACCGTGAGCGCAATGTGAGAGAGAAGCCAGGTACCCCCCTTCCCGCACAGCTTCCTGCTGGGCTGATGCTAAGTGACCTTGGTTCCCGCCTCCTCCACTCAGGACCCTGAACAACAACAACATCACCACCATCCCGGTGTCCAGCTTCAACCACATGCCCAAGCTGCGGACCTTGTGAGTCAGCCCGGGGCGCCCGAGAGCACAGCGCCCAGCTGGGAAGGTGTTGGGGCTCGGGGTGGGGGTGGGGAGAGCTTGGCCTCCTCTGCGACCCCAGAGGTCACCCCAGGGCTGGGGCTGAGTGGAGCTGGGGGCGGGGGAGTGATCTGAAAGAGAAGGACGTTGAATGTCTTTTATGTTTGATGTTTCCTTTGGACAGCAGATAATTTGTTTTGGGGTTTGAAGGTGAGTTAAGTGATATGAGGGGAGGGTGTCTGTGAGCTCAGTGAGTGTGTCCTCACAGGGCACGCTCCAGCCAAAGGGCTGCCCCCAGTGCTGGGAGAGGAGGGAGGCTTCCCCCTGCTCAAATAATCTCCAAGTTGGGGCCTGAGCTGCGAAGCTGACTGGGTGTAGGCTGTGCCTTGACTGAGTGGAGTGCCAGGGGCTAGACCCCCTACCCCTGCTAAGCGGAGGGGCTCCGGCCCAATGCTTCCAGGGGCCGGGGACCCAGGCTGGCTGTGAGCCTCCCGTCCTCGCCCATCCCCTGCAGCCGCCTGCACTCCAACCACCTGTTCTGTGACTGCCACCTGGCCTGGCTCTCCCAGTGGCTGAGGCAGCGGCCAACCATCGGGCTCTTCACGCAGTGCTCGGGCCCCGCTGGCCTGCGCGGCCTCAACGTGGCCGAGGTCCAGAAGAGTGAGTTCAGCTGCTCAGGTGGGTGCCGGCCCTGCTGGGGCTCTAGATCCCCATCCGCTGCCTCCTGCCCGCCCCCCATTCCCGCCCAGGGCCTCCTGTTACCACGCATTCACATCTGGGCCACCAAACACCCCCTGTCCTCATCTGTGGACGCCTCTTGGACCACACGCCATCTGCTATGCTTACCCACTCTCTCCTGTCCGGGCTCACTGCCTCCTGTCCTCAGTCACCTCCTTCTGCCTCACCCATTACCTGCTGCTCTCAAGCACTGCCTTTGTCTCCACGCATCACCTCCTGCCTGCCCTGCGTTTCCCTCCGGTCCCCACCATCAGCCTCCTGTTGCCTGCCCCTTGTCCCTCTGCCCCATTCCTTCTACTCAGTGCCTCGCTTTTGCTTCTGCCCAACGCTGCCAGCCCTTTCCTCCCTCCCCTCCCCTCCAGCCCATCAGCTCCCACCCCTCACTTCCTCCACTCCTTGCCCTCTCCTATTCCCGCCTCTCCCTTCCCTCATTGTGCTACTTTGAAAGTCACTGAATTGGGCCTAAAGCCTTGGTTTGAGGCGAGATAGACTCCAGAGCCTGTACCTCCCTCTTCCACCGGGGGTCCTGTGAGGGCCTCTTTCCGCCCACCCCGCCTCCTGTCTGGTCCTTTCAGTCTCCACACTGCAACCAGAAAAACCTAAAGGGACGGACAAACCTGGACTGGTTACTGTTGCTTCATCCTAACCTGGCCTCCCGGTGCTCCTGGTAGAGTCCAAGCTGGCCTCCAGCTACTCGAGGCTGGGCCAGGCCCTCCCTGCCTCCTCCATCTGGGGTCCTCCTCACTCTTCCGTCCCCGTGGGCTCATCTCCGCCCTTCCCGGGGTCAGAAGCCTCCCACCTTGGCCTCCTGGCAGGCTGCTCCCCTGCTGGGTGCACCCTCCCCGCCTTGCTGCCCCGCCTGGTCCTCACCCTGCAGAGCCCCAGCTGGGACTTCCCATGGACTGGCTGCAAGGTCCTTGAGCACCTGGGCGCATGTGCCGTATTCTCTGGTCATTTCTTAGTGCTTTGCTCACACTCGACACAGAGAAGACGCTCAGGGAATGTTCACTGAGTAAGTGACCAGCTCACAGATTCATGACAGAGGATCAGGTGCTGCCCATTTCTCCCGAGCCCACCAGTCACACAGAGGTTGGCGTCCCTTCCTCAGCATGAAGCTGGGGATGGGGTAGGGTGGCTATCTCCTCCTCCTCAGTGCCGGTGCCCCTGTGCTCAGGGCTGCTGTGTGTGTGAGACATGACTCTGCAGCTCCCGGCTGGGGATGTGCGTGTGTTATGCAAAACACAGGGCTGAGAATAGCCAAGCAGTTTCTTTCATGATATCCCAGAGCTGGAGATCACCCGCATGTCCACCAGCAAGAGACTGGATTAGCCAGTGATGACAGAGCCATACAATAGACTACGACTCAGCAGTGAGAAAGAAGCAGCTGTGTACTCATACAGTCCAGTGGGCGAATCTCCAGAGTTTTACCTTGAGTGACCAGAAACCAAATGGAAGAGAGCCTGCGGTCGATAGAAATATTCCATGTTGAGGGGGTGGTTTTGTGACTGTATCCATACGTGGGAATTGGATCAGTTCTGCACTTAAGACGGTACACTCGGTATAAGTATTAAAAGACATGGGCCCTTACATCAGACACTGGACTTCACCCTGAATGCAGCACTCATTAGCGGTGTCTCTTGCACAGATTAATATGGAGGACTCCGTTTTCTCACCTGGAAAGTGGCCACGATGATATCATGCTCTTTGCAGGGTTGTGCAGTAGGAGTCAAGGAGATGTCACACGCACAACCCTTATCACAACATGTGGCGCAGAGTATTCACTGGAAAAATATGGTCCTTCTTATATTCAAGCCAGAAGTGTCCAGTGACTTGGACTAGAGCCCAGAGCTTCAGAACTGAGGCTAGGATTTCTTTGTGTGCAATTCACACTCTCACGCAGCAGAGTTAGGTTCAGAGTCAAGTTCAGCAAACATCGAGCGCTGTCTCCGCAGGCCAGGGGGAGGCGGGGCGCGCTCCCTCCTGCACCTTCTCCTCCGGCTCCTGTCCAGCATGTGCGCCTGCAGCAACGGCATTGTGGATTGTCGTGGCAAAGGCCTGACCGCCATCCCTGCCAACCTGCCCGAGGCCATGACAGAGATGTGAGTACAGGCAGGGCCGGCCAGGCTCTGGTGGTCCAGGGAGGAGCCAGAGCGGATACTACCCCAAGGCCCCTCTACACTTTGCCTGAGTCGGGCTGAGCTCTCTGCCCAAGGCTGGCACTCTGGAAGGCTGGGGAGGGGTGTCCCTCTGTGGTTCATCTGTCCATCCCAGCTGGGCCAGTCTGTAGAAGTGGTTTCCTAGTATTAACATTGCACATGAGTCCCTTTCAGCCACACCAGCTTGGGATAATGGCACTCAAAACCAGCTCCTTTTCTTTGCTATAGCCCCCTGACTCCAGACGAGGATGGGAGCAGGGACTGATGGGTAAAGGGCCTGGTTTCAGCAACAACTTGGGTGGGGCGACCTGCCCTTGTCCTTCTGTGTTTTCTCTCTGCAGCCGGCTGGAGCTCAACGGGATCAAGTCCATCCCCCCGGGGGCCTTCTCTCCCTACAGAAAGCTGCGGAGGATGTGAGTGCCTTCTGCTGTTTTCCTGGGGGTCAGCATGGGGCAGAGCCCAGACCAAGCATGCCACTGCCCCGGGGCAGGTGCTGACTCTGCCTCCCATGGCTGTGTCTAGGGCCAAGCCATCACCTGGCCTTCCTCCCAGGCTCATCTGTGACGTAGAGATGGTGGTGGTGCCACCTGCTTGAGGGTTATCATGAGGCCTAAAGAGGATGCTGAGTCCGAGTCTGGCACATGACCAGAACTGACTGGCATCCTCCCATTTCAGCTTGGGCACCAGTAGGAGCAATTGAGGCTGTGAAGGGTGTGTGTAGGGGATAGCTGGGTTGCCCCCTGTAATGGATAGGAGAACTGGCCCTTCTCTTTCCTAATTTCAAAGAAACTTCTGCCCTCCCATAGTATCTGGGAGGCAAGGGGCAGGCAGGGCTCGGTGGCTGTTGAGGGATTCAGCCACCCTCTCTCCTCTGCTACCTTGCAGAGACTTGAGCAACAACCAGATCTCGGAGATCGCGCCTGATGCCTTCCAGGGCCTCCGGTCCCTGAACTCACTGTGAGTAGCAGTGCCAAGGCTCTGTAGTGGTCAAGGCATCGCCCCAGGGCACCTCTGGTGGATGTAAGAGAAAGAACATGTCACCACCCACCCAGCCTCAGTGGGTCGCCCTCTGGCTGCAGTGTCCAGGGTTGTTGTGCTCAGCTTTCCCTTCCTCTTTGTGGACCCTCTGCAGCTGGGAGGGGGAGGAGGGAATCAAGGGCTGAGTGCATGGAAAAACTAGGCAGAGCTGTTGCCCCTGGCAACGGTGATGCACTTCCTTTTGCGGTGGGGATTTTCCCAGCATTCTTTGTGGCGGTCATCTGGTTCAGTCCAGCCTTCATGTTGGCCCTGCCTCCACACAGAGGCCCAGCACTCTGTTCTCCTAGGCATTCCCTGGGTTAGGGAATGGCAGCAACCACCAGCTCTAGTTGTGAAATCTGCCACAGCTTATAACTTCTGTCCCAGACATGCTCGGACCTCAGGCTGTGGTGGGTGATGGTGAAGACCGTGTTTCCTGCCTTCCTGCTCCCTAACCCTGTCCAGTATTTCCCTTCCCTCAACAGTTTATTGGAGACCCATCTATCTGCAAAACACTGTGTGGCGTCGAAAATTAGTCTAGGAAATGTTGCTTCGTCTCTCTTTTTCCAAGAACCCTTGCTTGTACTCCCCGGTTCACCTGGCCTCTCACTCCCTGAGGTCCCATGGTGCACTGTCTCCAGAGTGAACTCAGGGTGCCCTGTACTGAAGCAAGCTCCCTGTTGATGGGGGCTGTTCATCACTCTTGGAAATGAGTATTTTAACCTGTTCTTTGGCAGCACTGGGCACACGCTTGGCATTGATTTGGGGCCTGGGAAGTGGAACAGAATGGAACTCCCTCCAGGGTACTACAGGAGGCTGTCGGCTCAGTGCCTTCCCTGTGCACCCTCTTCTTTTGGAATAGAATCCAAGGTAGTGGGTGGGCCATTGTGAGTCACACAAAGTTGTGCAGTGTGCAACCTGCACAGCTGTACTTGACAGCCTGGTGATGGGTCACTATCACTGGCTGAGGAGATCAGATCCTGAAGATGACTGCTAAAATGCAGAGTCTTCTTCAAAAAAGTGAATAAATCTCCTCCTAAATTGGAACATGACATCTAACCCATCTAAGTGGGTTCCTGTCACAGCTCCTCACCATATAGGAACTTTCATGCTGAGGTCATGCAAAAAGATCCCCTTGATAATGTCCACCTTGGAGGCCCTGACCTGTCTCCCTGCCTCAGTTCCCACCCCTTCCAGTCCCCACACAGCAGATGGAGGGAGCTTTCCAAATCAGATCATGTCTCAGAGACCTCCTGGTGCTGGCTGGCTGAGATTCGAGCTACAGTCCACTTTGTTTCCTCCACCCAAACCATGCTGAAGCTGTCTACTTGGGCCATGCTGAAGCTGTCTACTTGGGCCAGCCTGGAACCTGCTTAGCTCCCACTGTGCCCTCCTCCAAGAGAGATCTCAAAGAGAGAGAGCATACTGCTTTTACTCAGATGGAGTGTTTCCAGGAGTGGCTGGAGGGGTGGGAGGGTGCCTCCAGGTCTCTATGACACTTCTGCCGTCTGTCTGACCCCATTTCTGCTTGCGTGTCTGTTTTGAACATTTGCATTTTTTTCTGAGTATATGTGTAATTCATGTTCCATGAAGGAAACTCTGTAAATTCTAAAGCATAAAACAACCCACTTGCAATTCTGCCACCAATTCAAAGCCCAGCTAACACTTTGGTCTGTTTCCTTCTTGTGATAATATTTTATCTGTGCTGGAAAGTGTCGCCTGACATTCTGGAGCTCATACCACATGTGTTGTCTGGGATCCCAGTTTTTGCCTATAATTCTCTGAAAAGATGATTTTTCTTGCCCTTGGGATTTTCTTCTCTCTGAAAAATCTCCTTTCGGATCCCTGCTGCTGCTGCTAAGTCGCTTCAGTAGTGTCCGACTCTGTGCGACCCCATAGACGGCAACCCATCAGGCTCCCCGTCCCTGAGATTCTCCAGGCAAGAACACTGGAGTGGGCTGCCATTTCCTTCTCCAATGCATGAAAGTGAAAAGTGGAAGTGAAGTCGCTCAGTCGTGTCCGACTCTTAGCGACCCCATAGACTGCAGCCTACTAGGCTCCTCCTCCATGGGATTTTCCAGGCAGGAGTACTTGAGTGCCATTGCCTTCTTTGTTCGGATCCCTAACCAGGTTAATTTCCTATGAGCTTCCCTGGAAGGGCCGTTTCGCAGGCTTCCATGGGATCCGTGCTTGAGAGCAGAGAGTGAGTGAGGGGGTGCTGTCGAAATGGTGGGGGTCACTGCTGCCATAGGTCACCTTTGTGCTGATTAGGGACCATGACCCCTTCCCAGTGCACTTTACTGCCATCTACTGGCCGCTGTCAGGACAAGCCTACACCGGTGGGACCAGGCGTGTGAAAGGCTTAGGGACGGTTCCATCGTGTGTGGGCAGGGCTTGGAGAGCTGTGTGGGGCAGTCCTCTAACTCTCCCTTTCCACCGCCTTTTTCCAGGGTCCTCTATGGGAACAAGATCACAGACCTCCCCCGGGGCGTGTTTGGAGGCCTGTTCACCCTACAGCTCCTGTAAGGACCTAAATGCGAGTGACCTTGGGTGGGACTGATAGAGGGGCGCAGTATTCCTCCGGCCTCCAGCCTGGCCCTTTCGGCCTCTTTGGGGCGTGGGACTCACTGGAGGCAAGGAGCCTGGGGGACGGCAGACCTGGCAGGGCTGTGAGGGGCCAGAGATGTGGATTCAGAGCTCATAGCAGGATGCCTGAGTGGAGAGGTCCCTGAGATGCAGCCTGCGTTCCTGAATGCTCACTGTCGCTGGGTTCGGAGTTGTCTCCTGTAGGGGACACCCAGGCCCAGGCCAGGCTCTTTGAACCATGAGCATTCAGGCAAGGTTCTCTCCCAGGGCCCAAGACGCCCAGAAGCCAGACGCTCCCTCTCAGCTGCCTGGGAGACCCAGCAGAAGGGAAGCTAGAGGATCCCCCAGATGCCTTTGGGAGGTGGCCTGGCCACTGTGCTCACGGCTGTCCCAGAATCCCATGGGGCAGGCACTCTAGCAGTTCCTTGAAAGAGAGACACATGGGACTAAATGGTCCCTGTGCGTAGAGAAGGCACCGGGAGTTCTCAGCTCCTCTGCATGGAGTGGACATCCAGAGGGCCAGATCCCCTGCGCCTGCTGCCGTGGACTCCTTCCTGACATAACGCATGGTCGGTGCTTAGGAAGGAGCCCAAGACACCATGCGTCCACTTCTGCGGCTCTCCCCTCACCACCTGCCTGGCTCTGCCCACAGGCTCCTGAATGCCAACAAGATCAACTGCATCCGGCTCGACGCCTTCCAGGATCTGCAGAACCTCTCGCTGCTCTCCCTGTATGACAACAAGATCCAGAGTCTTGCTAAGGGCACCTTCACCTCCCTGCGGGCCATCCAGACCCTGTGAGTGCCCTCTTGCCCCTCCCGCACCCCAGCAGGTGGATCTCAGGGAGATAACAGCCTCTAGGTACAGGCAGGTATTCAAGTCCAGCTATGCCTCTTATTGGCTGTGTGGCCCTAAGCAAGTTAGTTAGCTTCTCTGGGGCTCAGTTTACTCATTCATAAAATGAGAACATCATCTTCACAGGGTTGTTATGAGATTAGAAGGGATGTTTGTACAGAGCTTAGCTCATTGCAAATGCTTCTGAAATGCTGGCTACAATTTTTATTATTATTACTACCCATTGATTCTAAGACATGCGTTGTCTCCGCAGTAATAGCTGTGGAATTGGATGGCATGTTATACTTGATGGCTTATTTAACTGGCAGCATTTTGTTCTTTTTTGATGATATGTAAAATATTAATATTAGTGCATCTTGCAATTGAGAATGTCTTAAGTGGAAGGCAGTGGCAGCAGTGATAATTATAAATTAAAGTTAGAGAACAGAAATTCTAAGAGTTTGCTTTAATCTTTCATTATAGAAAATTAAAAGCATTTAAATGTAGCACAGCAGACCTCCCAGTACTTGTCTCCCAGCTTTAACTCCCAGCCAGTCAATCTTGCTTCATCTATATGTACCTCCTTACATGCCTCCCAGACATCATTTATCATCAACACAGAATTCATACATATTTATAAAAGGCAAGACCTCTAAAAACACACAACACTCTTGTTATATCTAAAAATACAACAATTCTTTAAAATCATCAACTATCTAATTAATGGTCAAATTTCTGAATGTCTCCTACATATTACACAATTTTAAAAATAATTTGTTTGTGTCAGGATGTAAATAAGGCCTATCTATGCACGCCCCATTGGTGGCAAGGTAAATGGGTATGTCCATGGTGGAGAACAGTATGGAGGTTTCTCAAAAAGCTAAAAATAGAACTACCATATCACTCAGCAGTTCGACGCTGGGTGTATATCCGAAAGAACCAAAAACACTAATGCAATACGTTACACCCTGACGTTCATAGCAGCACTATTTATAATACCCGAGATCTGGAAGCAACCTAAGTTTCCAAGAGTACATGAATGGCTAAAGAAGATACGCTATAAACATAAGTGGGCTACACTCAGCCACAAAAAGCATGCAATTTGACCCTTTGCAGCAACCACAGGTGGACTTAAGGAGCACTATGCTAAGTGAAATAAATCAGAGAAAGACAAATATTTTGTGATACAGCGTACATGTGGAGACTAAAAATACAGCAAATTAGTGGTTATAATGAACAAGAAGCAGGCTCACAGATACAGAGAGCAAACTAATGCTTACCACTGGGGGAAGAGGGGAGGGGAAACACAGGGACAGGGGAGAGGGAGGCACAGACTAAGGAAGCCGACACAGGGAATATAGCCAGTATTTTGTGGTAACTATGGAAAGTAACATTCAAGAACTGTATAAAAGTAAAATTTTAAATAAAGAGCATTTTAAAATCCTCTCCCTCATAAATAAATAAATAATGTCTATGTGATATAATTGACTGATATTTGTTGGTATACCACTTAAATTGTTTCTAACCTATCGGTATCCTCTCCATCTCCTTTTCCCTTGCACTTTGCTTTTTGAAGACACTGCCTTTCTGGATTTGTAGAGTTCCCCACAGTCTGGACTTGCTGACTTCATCCCCTATGGTATCGTTTCACATGTTCCTCTGTTCTGTGTCTGCAAATAGAAAGTGTCATCTTGGAGCTTGAGCAGGCTCCGGTGTTTTTTCTTTTTCTGGCAAGATGACCTCATTGTCTTGTGTACTTTCATCAGGAGGCTCACGATTTCTGATTTTCTTTCTTTTTTAATAAACACCGCCACTGATTTCTGTTTCTAGACCCACTCTTTTATTAGGGGTCCTGAAGTGGTGTTATGATAATTTTAACATTCCTTCTCCATTTGATAATGCTGGTGCAGTTGTGCCTTTACAGAAAGTCCTTATCTTTTAGGTGGAACGCTTCTGTACAGGGAAGTTTCTACTGTTTGGCTCGATTCAGGCACTACACTCCGCATCTTTGGTTGTGAGCCTGCAGCTGACTTGACGTGCTGACCCATGGGTCCTTGATGTGTGCCTGATGGGCATTTATTAATATTACCTGGCCGTTGTTGTCATTCTCACCCCCACACTGTTCACCCACTGGGCAATGCTCTCCATCAGCTAAGATCTGCATGGAGGCTGGGAAATAGATCAAGTAGAAGACACAGCTCCTGCTCCCTGAGGACCCTGCATGTCAGCAGGGATGTCGGCCACAAAGACAAACTCATTCTAGCTCAGGCACCCGCCTGCAGCCCACTCCTGCTAATTAACTTACGCATAGCCAGGGAGAGAGGAAAGGAACACCACGAGGAAATCTTGCCAAGCACGTGAAATTAGAGGTCATGGAGAGACGTGGGCAACAAGGGTTATTTTACAAAACTGGCAGAACATCTGAGAGCAACGCAGTAAGGAGATTTCAGGGCTGGGGACACACGCGCAGGAAAGGCTTGCAGATAGGGAGTGGGGCTGGGGATCTCCTGTGAAGTGCTGCCTCACCTTCAAGGTGGAAGGGTTTCATCAAATAGATTGTGCTCACGGGGAGAGGATTCTGTCTGTGTCCATTTACCTGGCTGGATTTCAAGGGTGCTTCTGCCCTCCTGGACACCGTACCTGAGATCTTGGCCACTGCCACGAAGGCCCAGAGCTGGAGGAGGGTGTTAGAAGAGGATGGTTTCCCATAGGTAGAGGTGATAGTAGTATTAATATTGATCGCATTACTGATAATTAATCACTGTTTATTAATCACACCTGGCCACCCCAGGCCACTATTCTTTGTGTGTATTATCTTAACACAATAACCTATGGAGTACATGCTGTCATCCCTGCCTTACTTCCAAGAAGCTGAGACAGAGACTGACCCAAGGTCACCTAACAACTAGTAGAGCAGACATTTGTCTTTGGGTATCTCTTCACCAGCACTGAGAAATTAGGTAGCTTGCCCCCAAAGTGTGCTTTTTCCCTAAGAATGTGTGTGTAGTTGCTCCATCATGTCTGATTCTTTGTGACCCCATAGACTGTAGCCCCCCAGGCTCCTCTGTCCATGGAGTTCTCTAGGCAAGAATACTGGAGTGGGTAGCCATTCTCTTCTCCAGAGGATCTTCCCAACCCAGGGATCGAACCCACATCTCCTCCATTGCGAGCAGATTCTTTACCATCTCATTATTCAAGGCTGTAAAACAAAACTGAACTTCCATGAACAACTCTTACATACTAACAACCGAAGTATAGTTCAGAACAAGAGTGCAAGAAATGCAAACCCAAGGTGCAATCATGGCAGAGTCTTATGTCAGAACCAAGCAGATTTAAACTCACCAAATCTTGCTGGATTTGTCGATAGCTCTCATATCTGTGGCTGAGGGCCCTGTGTCACAGTATTGATTTTGTAGTTTTACTTGCCCCAAGAGATTTAAAAAAAATTTTTTTTAACTTGGATGAGGTATAACTTACATACTATAAAATTGACCTGTTCTGGGCGTACACTCCAATGATTTTTTAGTAAATTTACAGTTGTTCAACTATCACTACAATTCAATTTTAGAACATTTCCATTACCCCCCAAAATCCCTTGTGCCCATTTGCAATCAATTCCTGTTTCCAGCCTATCCCCAGGCAATCACTAATCTAATTTCTGTCTCATAGATTTGCCTTTTCTGGATAGTTCACAAAAATGGACTCATATGATATATCATCTTTTGTGACTGAATTCTTTTGCTTCAGTTCAGTTCAGTCGCTCAGTCATGTCTGACTCATTGCAACCCCATGAACTGCAGCATGCCAGGCCTCCCTGTCCGTCACCAACTCCCAGAGTTCACTCAAACTCACGTCCATTGAGTCAGTGATGCCATCCAGCCATCTCATCCTCTGTCGTCCCCTTCTCCTCCTGCCCCCAATCCCTCCTGGCATCAGAGTCTTTTCCAATGAGTCAACTCTTCGCATGAGGTGGCCAAAGTACCGGAGTTTCAACTTCAGCATCATTCCTTCCAAAGAACACGCAGGACTGATCTCCTTTAGGATGGACTGGTTGGATCTCCTTTAGGATGGACTGGTTGGATCTCCTTTTAGTCCAAAGGACGCTCAAGAGTCTTCTCCAACACCACACTTCAAAAGCATCAATTCTTTGGCGCCCAGCTTTCTTCCTAGTCCAACTCTCACATCCATACATGACTACTGGAAAAACCATAGCCTTGACTAGACGGACCTTTGCTGGCAAAGTAATGTCTCTGCTTTTGAATATGCTGTCTAGGTTGGTCATAACTTTCCTTCCAAGGAATAAGCGTCTTTTAATTTTGTGGCTGCAATCACCATCTGCAGTGATTTTGGAGCCCCCCAAAATAAAGTCTGACACTATTTCCACTGTTTCCCCATCTTTTCCCATGAGGCGATGGGACCGGATGTCATGATCTTCGTTTTCTTAATGTTGAGCTTTAAGCCAACTTTTTCACTCTCCTCTTTCACTTTCATCAAGAGGCTTTTTAGTTCCTCTTCACTTTCTGCCCTAAGGGTGGTGTCATCTGCATATCTGAGGTTATTAATATTTCTCCCAGCAATCTTGATTCCAGCTTGTGGTTCTTCCAGCCCAGCATTTCTCATGATGTACTCTGCATATAAGTTAAATAAGCAGGTGACAATATACAGCTTTGATGTACTCCTTTTCCTATTTGGAACCAGCCTGTTGTTCCATGTCTAGTTCTAACTGTTGCTTCCTGACCTGCATAGCATAATGTTTTTGAGGTTCCTTCATATTCTAAGCATGTATCAGTACTTGTTCCTTTTTATTGTCAAATAATTTTCCATTTATGCACATTCTGTTTTTCCTTCCCACTTTATGGAATCTGGGTCATTTCCACTTTGGGGCCATTTTGAATAATGTTGCTGTGAATATTTGCTCACACATCTTTGTGAAGACAGAAGGTTTCATTTCTCTTGGAATTTCTGGAAGACGTGGGAAATTTATGTTTAACTTTTGAAGAAACTGCCACTGTCTTCCAAAGTGGCTATACATATTTTACATTTCCTCGAGCAATGTTATGAAGGTTCCCATTTCTCTACATCCTTGCCCACACTTGGTATTGATTTTCTTTATGATTATAGCCATTCTAGTAGGTGTGAAATGGTGGTTCATTGTGGGTTTAATTTGACTAATGATATTGAGTGTCTGCCCCAAAGATTTTTAGTTGTGACATCTTAATGCATAATCCAAGAAAGAGACCGGGAATCAGTTTCCCCCTTTATCTTCTACTTTCAGAAATGTCCATGGAAAGAACTGTTGGGCAGCTTGTGCAACCTATTTCTGGGTGTGCCTTTAACAAGATTGTTTTTTCCCAAACATGCTTTTATCCTCTTAAGCATTTTCTTTCCCCAATTGCCTTCTCTTTACACCTGCTAAAAATTTGACTTTATGTCAAATACTTAGCTTTATACAGAAATCACTTGCCTTGGTGGGTGGTTGCATTTTTATAGGCTGCCTTTGACACAAATAGCCTGTCTTTAAAAAAGTATGTATTCTACTCTGCACCCCTTGGACGTTTTTAATACATGCCTGAATAACATAATTGAGTTGATTTTAAACAGAGTTTTCTGCCAAAATTGTGATAGAGGCAAGCAATTCTTTCAGGCAGAGGCTGGGTACTAAAGCATAGACAGATGTGACGGGCAGCAGGAACAATCCCAGAATAACCCCGGAATCCTAGTGTATTTCAGATTAACTACAGATTCTGCCCCGGGGAGTCAGCAAGCACATCTCTGTTCAAATCAGGAAACAAGCTATCCAGCAGAGGCAGAAGGCGTGGGAGGGGTCTGGCAGGACTCAGGCAGGAAAGAGGGGCAGGCACTGCAAAGAGGATTGAAGGAACACCTGGCAGGGAAGGCTGTCACCAGGCATCCTGACCAGTGACCAGAGGGTAGAGTCTGGGAAGGGATGGATGGAGAGAGAGTGGCCAAGGTCTGAGCTGAGCTGGGTGCGGACTCTAGGCGAGGGCTCGTCTCTCTGCTTGGAGAGCTCTGCATCCGAGCAGGGACCAATATGTAGACGACTGGAACTGGTGGCAATACATGGAAGGAGAGTGGCCGCGGCATGGCACATCCTCTGAGCTGGTCACTGCGAGGCTTTGGCTCTTGGGTACAGGCGCCAGGCCAAGTGCTGGGTTCTTTCCCCCTGGCTGTCTCGGTGTAGACAACAGGGCATGCACTGCTCCACTGGCCCTGACACAGATGGGCAAGCCGCTGCTGGGAGGTTCAGAAGTGGCTGATCTGAGCCTGCAGGATGCGGGCTTAGTCGCTCAGCCATGTCCGATTCTTTGTAACACCGTGGGGTATCACCAGCTGGGCTCTTCTGTCCATGGTGATTCTCCAAGCAAAAATACTGGAGTGGGTTGCCATGTCCTCCAGGGGATCTTCCCACACAGGGATTGGACCCAGGTCTCCCGCACTGCAGGTGGATTCTCTACCCTCTGAGCCACCAGGGAAGCCCTGCAGAGTCTTTAGGGCCAAAGGGAAAGCCCCTCCTGTGGTCACTTACAGTGACCCGGGTGCCCTTAGCTGGTGTCATCTGTCAGCTGCCCCCTCCCCACATGTATCCTGCTGGTAATGCAAGGAGCCGGTGAGAAGATGTGAGTGGCTCCCCAGTAAGTAGCTACTCAACAATGCTTTCTGAGTTTCCTATGTCAAGACGTGTCCTGTAAAACAGTCAAGGGAGGCAGCCCCATGGCCTGGGGTGGGAATGGAGATTCCATTGAAAGCTGAGGGACCTGCAGCAGGTACTTGGAGACCTCCCATCCCAGGTGCAGGCGCAGCCTTGCCACCCCGGCCACCACCCCCTCCTGACCATGGCTGTGGGGGAGACGCTGCTGCTGCCTGGGGCCACAGGGAGGGGACATCCAGGACACATAGCACCGGGAGCCCAAAGGCCCTGGATGCCGACTGTCTTGGGTTCTCATGCCCATTCCATCATCTTGTTCTTGGAAGGACAGGGGTACCCTGGCTGGTCTCTAGGTTACTCCTGCCTCCACTCCTGTCTGTCACAGGACAGAGGGAGGGACATGTGAGTAGGAGAGGGGACAGAGTGAGGCTTGAAGGGACAGCTGGAAGGTCCAGGGAGATGGAGGTGTGGACCCCTGTGAGGCTCTGGCAGAGGGTGGGCGCCCCCAGGTGGTGTCCCCAGGAGGTGCACTTCTCCGGCGGGGCCAGGTGGGCCCCATTCAGGTGGCCACCAACACAGCTTTGTCTTTCATCCCCAATCTGCCCCCTCTGGACAGGCATCTGGCCCAGAACCCCTTCATCTGTGACTGTAACCTCAAGTGGCTGGCAGACTTCCTGCGCTCCAACCCCATTGAGACCAGTGGCGCCCGCTGTGCCAGCCCCCGACGCCTCGCCAACAAGCGCATTGGCCAGATCAAAAGCAAGAAGTTCCGGTGCTCAGGTAGTCGCCCACACACCTTCAGTCTGCTCAGGGACCCTGAGATGTTTCCTGGGTGGTTCCAACAAGGGTGACTGGACCTCTCTGGACCCATGCTGGAGGGTGTGGGACCCACATTGTAGACTTGGATCTACAGATTCCCAGCCCTTGTCTTACTGAGGCCTGGGGAGGAGGTGGAGCTGGCTACAGCTCCTCCGGGCAGGACTGGCAAGAACCTAGGTTGCTCTGCTCCCAGGACGGTGCTCTTTCAAGACTTAGGAAACACCCAGGAGGCCTGGGAACTCTCCTCAGAGAAATGGTTGCCTCCTCCAGGCTCTGGGGTGGCAAGGGGTCAGCTTCTGAGCCCAAATGCTATCCATCTGCACCTGTGAACATTGCCGTGGTTTTGGGGCTCCCTGGGGGGGTTTACTTGGGGGCGGTACCATCCCCATTCCTGTCAGTCTAGGCAAGGAACATCCGTGCTCAGCAGCAAGGCCTGCACAAGGAGCTGGGTGGGTGGGCTCCAGGGCCTTGATCTGCGACCCTAGCCTGGTTCCTGGGGTGGCTTCTGCTGGGCAGCAGGGTGGGGGCCTGGGCTGTTCCCGCATGTCCTGGATGATCCCAGCATTGTAGCGTTTCTCCTTCTCTCTTCAGCCAAAGAGCAGTACTTCATTCCAGGTAGGAAGGGGCACCAAGGCCAGCCCAGGTGGGACGGTGCCAGTGGGTGGGCAGGGGGCTGGGGCAGCCAGGCCAGCGGGGCAGGGCAGGGCTGCTGCAGCCCCTCTGCCCCCGGCCTCCGCCCTTCCACCACAGGCACTGAGGATTACCAGCTGAACAGCGAGTGCAACAGCGACGTGGTCTGTCCCCACAAGTGCCGCTGTGAGGCCAGCATGGTGGAGTGCACCAGCCTGAAGCTCACCAAGATCCCTGAGCGCGTTCCCCAGGCCACGGCCGAGCTGTGAGGGTCTCCAGCCGCCCCACACCCTCACCTGCCCCCCAGCTCCCACCGACCCTCCTGAGCCCTTCTCTGTGTTTTCCTCTGCTGCAGCTTTATTTGGGGACCACTGGAGACCCCACCCCAGGAGCTTGCCAGCTGCTGGCTCCGGCAAGGGGTGGCCCCTGTGCCCTGACTCCCAGTCCTACACACTCCCCCTGCCCCCGCCCAGGGCAGTCTCTAGGTCCCAGAGCAGGTCACCAGCCTGAACCAGGGCAGCTTCTCTCAGTCATGCTTTTGCTTTCTTTGTGGGGACCTGATTCCATTAGCTCAAGTTGTAGTCTAAGCTATTCTTTTATTGTTCTCTCTAAAAATATAGATCTGTGCACATGTATATGCATGTGTGTGGATACTTATACATGCCTGTTATTTACATATGTACACTTCATGGCATTTTTCATGTTAAAATTATCCCCCCTTTACCCCCCAGCACTTGGCCCAACCCTCCTTTGAAATAGGATCAATTCGCTCGGCCAGAGAAGTTCTTCCAGGAGTCCCCTTTGTTTGAGTCCCAAATAATCTCAGTTTGGAGATACTTTAATGTCTGTCCTTTATGGATGTATAAGTTCCCTTCATTGCCTCTTACAGACGATTAAACAACAATGAGATTTCCATCCTGGAGGCCACCGGGATGTTTAAAAAACTCACCCATCTGAAGAAAATGTGAGTTACCCTTTAGTGGGAAGATGCAGTCAGGAGGCTGGGCAGGATGGGGAAGGGAAATTCTTAGACTTCGTGGGGGTCAGGGCTCTGTGCATGGGTGCTGGGTACAGGGAGGGGAGTCCTGAACTCCACAATCCTCTCCCAGCAATCTGAGCAACAACAAGGTGTCGGAGATTGAAGACGGGGCCTTTGAGGGCGCAGCCTCAGTGAGCGAGCTGCACCTGACCGGCAACCAACTGGAGTCCATCCGGAGCGGCATGTTCCGGGGCTTGGACGGCCTGAGAATGCTGTGAGTGTGCAGCCAGGGAGCAGGGGGCCAGGGGCAGAAGCCAAGTCACAGCGTGGGCACCTGCATTAAAGGGCAGGAGGGTGAGGGGGTGTCTCTACCCTAGCCCCAGCTTGCAGCAGTTGAGGGGCTATGGCCGAGGACCCTGGCTGAAGGGTACCAAGTCTTCAGATGCTGGTCACTGTGGCACGAGGCCTGTCTTCTTGTTCCCTGGGATGTGGGGCTCATGGCAGATGAGGGAATGGGGACGTCCTGTCATTGCCCTGTGATCAGGCTGCGATATCACAGCACATGTTTTTAGTTCAAGAGTGGCCGGTGCTACCGTGGCAGGGACATGGCACAGAGGTGACTCAAGTGGGTGCAGGTGGGAGTCTGGGACCCCATGACTCAGAGCCCAGGCAGAGCTCTCCAGACATCGGGAATCAGCCGGTCCTCCCTGACTCTGCAGGGAGCTCCTCTCTCGGTCCAGGCAGCACCAGCTCTTCAGGTGATCGTGTAGACCTTTAGCGCATCCAAGAGACAGTGCTGTCTTAGACTTGCCACAGGGACAGACGTGCTATATCTGTGCTGTCCAGTCTGGGAGCCACGTGTGTCTGGGGAGCACTGACACATGGACACGGCTATGGAGGCACTGACGTTTGAATTTCATTTCATTTTAATTAATTTAAATGTAAATGGCCGCATGTGGGTAGTGTCTACCATGTGGACAACACCTCTAGAAGCCACGTGCCTGGATTTGAATCTCAGCAGTAAGGCTATAGATTTGTTTTCTGAGCACGCGTCATGGAGTTTATGTTAGGTAAACAAATACATGAGAGGATTCCTTGTGGATTTTTATTTGTCTATTTTACAAAAAGTTTTATTCTGCACTGTGTTTTGCAGCTTTTTTTTCCCCCACTGGTGTGGCAGATTCTTCATAGAGGGCTGCCTCGTTCTTTTTCATACATGCCTACAAATTCTTGAAGGGCCTACATGGCTCAGTGGTAAAGAATCTGCCTGCTAATGCAGGAGTTGCAGGAGACACAGGTTCCATACATGGGTCAGGAATATCCCCTGGAGTAGGAAATGGCATCCGCTCCAGTACTCTGGCCTGGGAAATGCTGTGGACAGGAGCCTGGTGGGCCACAGCCCATGGAGTCACAAAGAGTTGTACATGACTGAACAACTGAACATGCACACAGTATTCCTTGAGAGGGGGTGCTGTGGGCATTCAACCATCACTTGAGTTCTTTCCAAGGAAGACTTGGAGTAGACAGAGGAGAGAGGAAGGGCTGGTGCTGGACAGAGCCTGCAGGAATGGTGCAGGCACAGGGAAAGGAGTGCCCACAACCCCTCCGCTGGTCACGGGTAATTACTGACACACACATGTATGCGTGTATCTACATGCATACGCACATACACCCACATACATGCGTGCAAACATACAGATATATCTTAATGAAATCCTTGAATACATTTTATTTAGTAATCTTTTTTTCCTTAAACATAATGTGAGCATCATTATGATTTCCTTCGAATGATTATATATATTACATAGGGCTTCCCTGGTGGTTCAGACGGTAAAGACTCTGCCTGCAATGTGGGAGACCTGGGTTCAATCCCTGGGTCTGGAAGATCCCCTGGAGAAAGGCATGGCAACCCGCTCCAGTATTCTTTACTGGAGAATCCCCATGGACAAAAGAGCTACATAATTATTAGAGATTAAGGCTAATTCTAATTTTATTACAAGCAATGCTGTGATTAATGTCTTCGTCATGAAATTCTATGCCCATTAGGAATTATTACCTTAGAGATAAATCCCTAAAGGCAGACCTGCTGGTTGAAAGCACAGGGGGCTGGGCTAGGGCTCCTGGTGCATCTCAGCAGGCACACTTCCAGGAGGTCCCCCGTAGTTCTCCTGCCAGCTGTCATGAAGGTGCCCATCCTCTTACCCTCTAGCCAACCCTGGGCCTTATTGTTATTATTATTATGTTTTTAATGATTTTGTAATTTGGCAGGCAAAGATACAATATCAGTTAAATGTCCTTGATTACTAGTAAATTTGAACATTTTTCAATGAGTGTTCATAAACTTTATTTCTGTCCATTCATGCTGGTGATTCATTTATTTTATAGCAGAAGTTTGTGCCTTTTAATCTCCCTCACCTAGTACGTCCATTTTAATTTAAACCATTCAACTTCTTTTGTGAATTGCCTATTTTATGTCAGGCTTGATTTTAGTTTTTTTGTGGGAAAGGGAATAGAGTCAGGTGTTCAAGGACAAACAGAGACTTTCGCAGCTATAAATGAGGAAAAAGGTCATTCTGAAAGGAGATCATAGCTGGGGAAAAGTGTGGGGATGCCGGCCTGGGCAGCAAGCCTGAAGGACAGAGAGGTGGACCATCCCTGGGAAGGCGGGCAGGTGCTGGTCTGGGGCTGGGTAGTAAAGAGTTTAAACAGGATTCTGTGCACAGTTTAGAGGCTGCTGTGGGCTTTAGGCTGGAGAGTGACGTGGCCGGGTTTAAGTTTCAGGCAAGTCTCAGGTGTTGACCATGGTGCATGGCCTGGAGGATGGGGAGGCTGTGGGCACCTGGGGGTGAAGGTGATGGTCGTCAGCATAGGGGGCACGTGTGGGCAGGGTGGAGAGGCAGGCATCTCAGAGGCAGGCAGGCCAGGAGAGGAGTGCTGGTGTGGTGCCGGGCTCCCCTCTCTGTGGCTCAGCGTCCCCGGAGGAGAACTTGTGAACTGGCCGCTGGTGGCCCAAGCACAGGGCAGGCGGATGGCCGCGGCACAGCACCGGCTCCCCCTCCTCTCCCGGCCCTAGGATGCTGAGGAACAACCGCATCAGCTGCATCCACAACGACAGCTTCACTGGCCTGCGAACGTGCGCCTCCTCTCGCTCTACGACAACCAGATCACCACCATCTCCCCGGGAGCCTTCGACACGCTCCAGGCCCTCTCCACGCTGTAAGTGCGCCTGAGGGCGCAGCGCCTGCGTGGGTGGGGCTGAACCCAGAGCCCCGGCCGCTCTCCCCTCTGCAGGACGCGGCCGGTCTTCTGTGGTTACTGTGAAGGACTCAGGTGTTTGGGTCCTTATGCGTTAACATGCCACCTCCTATTCGCTGCTGGCGGTCCGGGAGCGGTGGGCGACCGTGTGGCCAGCAAGTGGCAGGCGGGAGCCGGCTTTGCTGGGACAACTGAGCCTGGCGGGGGGTTTTGGGGTCACACCACCCGCCTCTTCCAGAAACCTTCTGGCCAACCCTTTCAACTGCAACTGCCAGCTGGCGTGGCTGGGCGACTGGCTGCGCAGGAGGAAGATCGTGACGGGGAACCCGCGGTGCCAGAACCCGGACTTCCTGCGGCAGATTCCCCTGCAGGACGTGGCCTCCCCCGACTTCAGGTGTGAAGAAGGTAATGCGTGGACACCCCCGGGTGGTGGGGGGATAGGGCGAGGTCGGGCCCCCGAGAGGAGGGGGTCCCCTGGCGGGGGAGGGGCGAGGAGCACGGACACCCACTCAGTCCTGCGCCTGCCTCAGCCTGGTGGGGTCTCCGGTGTGATTATAAGAACAACGGTGGGCTTGCTGTTTTAAAAAATGGGGAAATACAGACAAAGGAAGGGCATTAATATTACCTATTAGCTCGTCACTGAGAGAAAATCATAGTTAACATCTTAGTGTAATTTCTTTAAGTAAGTTTAACCCAGAGACCTACCTCCTAGCTGTTCCTACGGGCTCCAGACCGTGGATCCAGCTTGTCTGCAGTACCCACCGGACTCTCTTAGGGGGCCCACACTCCATACTTGGGTCACTTCCTGTGTCAGTATTCTCTTTTCCCTGAGTCCTCGATCTCTCTCCCGGGGGCATGTCCTTCTTTCCCTACACGCACCGAATCCAGCCTATCCCTCCATCCCCCGCCTCCCCCTCCAGAGCATCATATCCAGAGGCAACTGTAGGAAGCAGATTTTTACCGGAAGTGAGGGAGCGAGGTCTTGTCTTGGCCCAGCTGTCTGGTTCAGGAGCCTCGGCACTGGGGATTTCTCCGCCTGCCTTCAGCTTCAGCCTCCTGGCTTCCCCCCACCTTTCTCAGCACCTCCTATCCCCTTTCCAGTCTGCTTCCTGGGACCATGGTGTCCTTATCATCCCTCCTACATTCAAGCAGAAGGAAGGAAGGAGCACAGAGGGTGCTCAGTACTATTTATTCACTACAGGAGTGAATCTGTGAAGGATGTTGGGATAGAAGGGGCTGAGATTGTGGGCCAGCCAGACCTGGGTACAGACTCCATGTTGCCTCTGATCAACCTCCTGACCTGAGCAAGCTATTCACCCTCTCCCAATCTCAGTGAGATAGAAAGTCCGTCATTCCTTCATTCAGCTGACCTGTCTGGAGGCTGATATGGGCCAGGCCCTACTGTCTGTGCTGGCCCCCTTCAGTGACCAGAGAAGAAAGGGACACAGGTCTCCGTCCCCACTATGCTCACATTCTAGGAGCAATGGTGGTCCCCGTTTACCACATCATTAAAGAAATTAGATTTGGTACAGTGTCTGGCACACAGTAGGTCCTCAAGAAATGATGTGGCTACCGTCCTCCTTCGCTGCTGTGCCCAGGTCCATCCTAGGTCTGAGGTGGAAGCGGTGAACCCAAGACCGATTCTAACCTCAAAACAGATCCAAGAGGCTTTGGCCGTGGTGGAGGAGGGCTGCAGCCAAGAGAGGGCTGACTGGTGTAGTCAGTATCAGCGTAGTATCAGCAAGAGGCCTCTGCTCGGAGGCGCCCTGAAGCGGGGCGCTGGCTGCATGAGGCCCCAAGGAGGCCTTGCCCCTCGCTGACGTGGCTTCTCACCTTCCTCCGCAGGCCAGGAGGAGGGGGGCTGCCTGCCCCGCCCGCAGTGCCCCCAGGAGTGCGCCTGCCTGGACACCGTGGTTCGATGCAGCAACAAGCACCTCCAGACCCTGCCCAAGGGCATCCCCAAGAATGTCACAGAGCTGTGAGTAGCCCCGCCTGCTGGCAGAAGGAGAGGGTGACCAGCACCTCGGAGGGTAGGCAAGGCATCCTAAGGGCTGCTCTCGGCGGGGCTGCAGCTCCAGGAGCTCAGGTCAGCTTTTTGGTGGCTGGTGGTCGTGGGGGCGGGAGGGCAGGTCACAGCATCTTGAATCCCAAGCTCTGCCCTGTAGACAAGGGGAGCCCTGGAAAACTTGACAAGGAGTTTAGCGCCTGGGCTTTAAGGACAGTGATTGGGTGGTGGTAGTAAGAAGCAGAATGGAGGCCCAGGTGCGGACAACAGAAGAAAGCTGCTGCAGGAGCCCAGGCCTGGGGGCTGGTGCAGTCAGGGAGGGGGAGAGGAAAATGGGACAGAAGTGAACGAGGAGAGACCCGCGGGTGGGAGAAGCTCAGTCGGTCACAAAACTGTCTGCAGAGGGAGGTGGAGATTCCCGCCAGCGTCCTGCGCCTGGATGGCGTAGGAACATGCAGTGTGGCACTGATGGAATCAGGGGAAGCCCGTGTGGTTGTGAAAACACAGAACTCGGGTCTGGGAGTGTTGGGGTCTGGGACCAGCCTCAGGCACCTCACCAGCAGACAGAGGGAGGGACCTGCATGCTGCTGAGGGCTGGCAGGTGGGTATTAACATGCCAATCAGACCTGTTTGGCCGGAAAGATTGGAGAGGAGAAAGCGAAGGGTAGAGGGTCCCGGATTGAGCCTGTGGTGCCCACTGACAGGGAGGATGCTGAGGGGGCCAGGCAGAGGCTCTGGAAGGAAGCCACAGGAGGCTTCATGTGTCCGTGGCTTTTACCAAGCTTTTTGGTGGCACTTTCCCAGATGGCCTGTATTTTCTCCTCCACTTGAATCAGGGCCAAGTGTGTGGTCCATAGGTAGGAAAGGACAGGGGTGAGAAGGCCCTGGCTGCAGGGGAAGGTTCTTGCAGTGCTGGACTCTGCTTGAGGCTGAGGTGGCTGTGCTAACTGCGGTGCTCTCTCTTGTAGCTACCTGGACGGGAACCAGTTCACGCTGGTTCCAGCACAGCTGTCCACCTTCAAGTACCTGCAGCTTGTGTGAGATATGCCACAGGTGTACAATATACAGGTGTGCAATATGGTGATTCATAATTTTTAAAAGACATACTCTATTTACAGTTATTATAAATACTGGCTACGTTCCCTGTCTGGTACTAATCTGTTTTTGAATTTCACTGCATCCTGTTGGGAACATCTGTGCATAGAACTGTTTTGCCACCTAGTGGCCATTCTTGGGAATTGCATTGTTCCTGGCTGGGGTTGGACTGGGTCTGCTTCTGCCCACACCATCCCGGAAGTGCCCCTTGAGGCTGATAATTACTATTAATGAGGGATATCCTTGCAAAGCTAGGAGCCAGAGCAGAAGTAGAGAGTTATGGAAAACTTCTTGATCCAACCTTGGCTTCCAAACCAAATATGAGATACAGCAGCCTCAAATACACATCTGTAACTTTTTCTTTAGGCTCACATCTACTATTCTGTTATTTCCACCTTTGACCTTTCTACTTCATGAAAATGTACAAAGTAAACCTCAGAATAAGTTTAGCTCCTCTTAGCCTTCCAGCTTAATTAACAGCTCACTTCCATTGTCTTTGTCTGCCCATTGGCCAGATTCCGTCAAAAAGAAGCCCAGAGAATATTTCATCTTAAGTGCCTTGGAGCCCTGCTACTCACAGTGTGGTCTGTGGGTCAATGGCAGCTTGAGAACTCTTTGTAATGTGCCTGCAATTAGATAAAGAACTTATATCAGCATTTTTATCAGCACAGTTTCTTCCTTCATTGGGAAAGATTGCTATGGAAAAAATGTTAGCTAAATTAAGTTGTGTGTTTAATATCATGTTGTGCTTAGTCACTTCCAACCCTTTACAACCCCATGAACTGTAGCCTGCCAGGCTCCTCTGTCCTTGCGGATTCTCCAGGCAAAAATACTGGAGTGGATTGCCATGCCCTCCTCCAGGGAATCTTCCCAACCCAGGGGTCGAACCCAGGTCTCCCACATTGCAGGCTACCTGCAGCTTGTGTGAGTATATGCCACAGGTGTACAATATACAGGTGTGCAATATGGTGATTCATAATTTTTAAAAGACATACTCTATTTACAGTTATTATAAATACTGGCTACGTTCCCTGTCTGGTACTAATCTGTTTTTGAATTTCACTGCATCCTGTTGGGAACATCTGTGCATAGAACTGTTTTGCCACCTAGTGGCCATTCTTGGGAATTGCATTGTTCCTGGCTGGGGTTGGACTGGGTCTGCTTCTGCCCACACCATCCCGGAAGTGCCCCTTGAGGCTGATAATTACTATTAATGAGGGATATCCTTGCAAAGCTAGGAGCCAGAGCAGAAGTAGAGAGTTATGGAAAACTTCTTGATCCAACCTTGGCTTCCAAACCAAATATGAGATACAGCAGCCTCAAATACACATCTGTAACTTTTTCTTTAGGCTCACATCTACTATTCTGTTATTTCCACCTTTGACCTTTCTACTTCATGAAAATGTACAAAGTAAACCTCAGAATAAGTTTAGCTCCTCTTAGCCTTCCAGCTTAATTAACAGCTCACTTCCATTGTCTTTGTCTGCCCATTGGCCAGATTCCGTCAAAAAGAAGCCCAGAGAATATTTCATCTTAAGTGCCTTGGAGCCCTGCTACTCACAGTGTGGTCTGTGGGTCAATGGCAGCTTGAGAACTCTTTGTAATGTGCCTGCAATTAGATAAAGAACTTATATCAGCATTTTTATCAGCACAGTTTCTTCCTTCATTGGGAAAGATTGCTATGGAAAAAATGTTAGCTAAATTAAGTTGTGTGTTTAATATCATGTTGTGCTTAGTCACTTCCAACCCTTTACAACCCCATGAACTGTAGCCTGCCAGGCTCCTCTGTCCTTGCGGATTCTCCAGGCAAAAATACTGGAGTGGATTGCCATGCCCTCCTCCAGGGAATCTTCCCAACCCAGGGGTCGAACCCAGGTCTCCCACATTGCAGGCCAATTCTTTACTGTGTAAGCCACCAGAAAGCCAACAGGTGATTGCGTTTGGCACAGGCCCCTTGTTTGGGAACATTCAGTTCAAGTTCGCATGGAGTAGCACTGGCTTAACAGAATTTCGACACTCCCATTTTTCTGTCTTTGCTAATGACCTAGCCATTGTGTTTTGAGTGATTGTTCCAGTGGCGAGGTGAAGATGGTAGGTAGAGTGCTTTGTGGCTGACAACAGAGAAGGCGATGGCACCCCACTCCAGTACTCTTGCCTGAAAAATCCCAGGGACGGAGGAGCCTGGTGGGCTGCCGTCCATGGGGTCATGAAGAGTCGGATACGACTGAGCGACTTCACTTTCACTTTTCACTTTCATGCATTGGAGAAGGAAATGGAAACCCCCTCCAGTGTTCTTGCCTGGAGAATCCCAGGGACAGTGGAGCCTGGTGGGCTGCTGTCCGTGGGGTTGCCCAGTCGGACACAACTGAAGTGACTCAGCAGCAGCAGCAGCAGTGGCTGACAGAGAGAGACAGCACTTTTTGGTCTGATTTGAGGCAGCTTCACTAGTGATGTGGATATGCTTGAAGAGGGAGGGAGGGAGAGGGGACTAATGTCAAGGCAGTTAGTACTATGAAACTGCCTGTTGGGTCTGAGATACCAGCACCTCCTTTTCACGGGGAAAGAGAGGTCTGGCTGGGACCACAGAGGAGGACACCGTCTGCGCCCGATGTGGAGGGAATCCAGGAGCATCCGGCAGGGCTGAAGGACTAAAGGAAGAGCAAGAGCAGGAACAGGGCTTAGTGATGACCGTCCCTGAGGGGTGGGTGAGAAAGAAGTGCAGCTGAGTGGTAAGGGGGAGTGCGTGAAGACTGCAGTCGGAGGAGAAATGTGAGAACAGGGTGGTCTATAGGGTCAGCACTGCAAGATCACCTGAGAGCACATTGAGTGACCAGGGCCTTCGGGGCCAATGGACGAGGGTCTGACTCTGGCTGAACCTCCTCCCAGCTGTGTGACCCTGGGTGGGTCACCTCATCACCCCGAGACCCTGCCACTTCTTTGGTAGCCTGGGTTTACTACCTCTCCCACAGGATTATAGGGAGGGGGAGTGAACGAACCCACGTGAGGTGCTAGTGAGAGAGAAAGGAAGAGAGCCCCTCACACCTGGCAGTTGAGAGACCCAGATGCCCTTGGTGGGAGTATTTCCATGGTGGGCAGGGGCGACGCCAGGGTGCAGGATGCAGAAATGGAGACCCGGAACCCTGGGGACAGAGAGGGAGTGCAGGGGTCAGAGCTGGGGAGCTGTAACTGGTTGTGAACCACATACCTCTTTCATCAGCCCCCGCCTGCCAGTGGTCAGAGCCACGTGCCCACCTGGCTGGGGGATAGCTGTGGCCAGAGTGGGGAAGGGGAGGAGTCCTTTCTTTCTAAATGATGATACTTTTTTTTTCTTTTGTCTTTTCCAGGGACCTGAGTAACAACAAGATCAGTTCCTTAAGCAATTCATCCTTCACCAACATGAGCCAGCTGACCACTCTGTGAGTCCCATGGGGGGCGGCGGGGGTGCTCCTGGTTACCAGGACTCTCCCCAAGCCTTGGTCATGAGCAGGTGTCCCCACGTAGCCTCCTCAGCCTCCAGGGAGGGTGCCAGGGCCTGTTGGCCAAAAAGACTTTTCAGAAGAATTTGTGTGTGTGTGTGAAATGCAGCATATATATGGAAAGGTGCAAAAAACATAAACATATAGTTTAACAAATAGTCATAAAACTAGCACATGTATAAATACCTAAGGAAAAAACAAGAACACAGCCAGCACCCCAAGGGTCCCCCTGTGGCTTCTCGATTCTTCTCCTTTTCTCTCCCTGCACCTGAGGCAGTCCCTACTCAGACTTCAACAGTGATCTCTTCTTTGGTCTTACAGTGCCATCTACATACGTATTTCTACACAATGAAGTTTATTTCTGAGCCTTATATAAGCCTTATATATATTGAATCATATAGGATATAGTCTTTTATGTCTGTCTTCTTTTATTTACCATTGTGTCTTCATTTTCATTGCTATATAGTATTCCTTTGCAGGAATATGCCACACTTTCCTCATCCATTCTACTATTGATGGATATTTGGATTGTTTCCAGTTTGGACTGTTGTCAGTGGTGACTCTGAACATTTTTGTGCTTATGTTCTAAGATATTTTAATGATTGCTTTACTTATATTCCAAGCAATTGGTTGGAAAGTAGTAACAAGCATCACTTATATTTGCCTGCTTAAGAATGTATTTTACATCATTTTACAGATGATGTGCCAAGAACTTAAGAACTTTTCCCTAGGTCCTACTGTGGTCAAACAGCAGAGCCAGTATCCCAAAAGACAGGTTCCTGACCCAGACAGGCCCCCAGGAACAAAATGAAACGCTGTACTTTCCTGCCCTGGGTTCCCACTTCAAAGTCTTCATGAGCCTGTTGACTGAAAGAAAAATACATAACGTAAAAGTTGAATTAAGCCCGGAGATAGCCTCTCAGATAGGTCTGAGGAACTGCTCTGAAGAGGTAAGGGAGGAGCCAGGATACAGAGGGCCATTTTTTTCTGAGAAAAACATGTAGTCACACATCAAAAGGTTACTGCTAATCACAAAGAGCATATCTCAAGTGAATGACTTTAGTGCTTTTCTACCTATGCACAGGTGCAAGAGTCTGGGGTCATTTGAATTTTTTCCCTTAGATTTGCATGTTAACTCTCTAAAGTCCAGTATATTCAAAGCACAGAATGTTTTCCGTCTCTCTCCTCTCTGAATTCCCCTCAGGGTGCACCGTCAGTAATGGCTTGATCCTTGTGGAACTGGATTAGCAGGCAATTTTTTTTCTTTATGAGCCTATGTGTGAAGCTGCCGAGGCCTGTGGCTCTCAACCAGGGGCAGCTCTGCCTCCCAGGGGGCACTTGGGAATAGTTGAGAATTTTTGGCTGTCGCAGCTGGTGGAGGCAGGGGGAACCCCTGGCATTTCATCTTCAGAGGCCAGAGATGCTGCTCAGCAAGCCCGCAGCACACACAGGCAGCCCCCCTCCCTGCCAGTAAGGAATTGTCAACAGTGCTGAGGCTGAGAAACCCTGGGCCAGGCGATCCTGGCAGCTGTAAGGAGGAACAGCCCTTTCCTGTGATAACAATGTCTCATTTCTCTTGTTATTATTTTAAAAATAGCTCTAGTGAAGTGTAATTAACATCTAATATATCCTTAAAGTGTAAAAGTTGACACATTTTGATTTACGTTCATGCCCACGGAATCATCACCACGGTCCAGATGGTGACCGTCTGCCTCGGCACCGGAAGTGCACCCTTGACGACTCTTCCCCCTTCCTCCCTCCCTTCCCCCACCCTCCCTTGCTCTTCCTTCCTGCAGGATCCTCAGCTACAACGCCCTGCAGTGTATCCCTCCTCTGGCCTTCCAGGGGCTTCGCTCCCTGCGCCTGCTGTGAGTCTGCCCATTCTCCATTCCTCCGGGGAAATCTGCCCCACGAGGGGCCTCCTCAACCCCTAGTGGACAGGAATGTCCCTGCGTCCCTCCTCACCCCCCTGCTGGGCAGGAATGTCCCCCTGTCCAGGGCCCCAGCAGGGCCAACTGTGTCCAAAGTGGAAGGCCAGTCCGCTCTCATTTGGGCCCCTAACGGAGGCCCAGGAATACATGGGAAATGCTCACGCAAAGTTGCATAGGCAGTAGGGGCTTAGTCTTCTGTCTCAGAGAATTCAGCAACCAGGGGCTGCTGCAGGCCCCAAGCTGTCTTTACCGTATGTGTGCGGGGGCCAGGTTCCTAGGCATTCAAGATAAGGTAGCCCCTTGCTGGCATGTGAGTCTCCCCTCAAGTGGTGAATGTTGAACCTGCTCTAAGGAATTCCCACTGCGAGGAGTGGCCTGTGCTCAAAGCCCCATGCTCACAGCACGGCCTCTGGAATATCCCTGCCCCAAGTTCTCTGGCAGCCACCTGGGGCAGGGGGGCATTCTTTACCTCAACCAGGGTCTCACTAGTAGCTTCCCTGTCAGGAAGAAGCCTGTCCCCCTCGGGCTCCCTGGCTGAGCTCGGGAGGGCGCGTGTCCATCTGTCCTGTGAGCAGGCGTGGCGCGTGGGTTAGTTGTGACAGCACAAGCGGGCGTCTCAGAGGAGCTGAGGGTCGGTGTGGTCTGTGATAGTCACAGAGCCTCTGCTAGCCTCTCCTTCCTGTGGCCCTCCTAGCAGGATCTCTCACTCAGGGGCCCTCTCCCCCAGACATGCCCCTCTCAGCAGAGGGCGTCTCTCCATCAGTTCCTGAGTCCCTATCTCAGGCTGAGTCCTGACGGCCTCTTCTCTCTTCAGGTCCCTGCATGGCAATGACATCTCCACCCTCCAAGAGGGCATCTTTGCAGACGTGACTTCCCTGTCTCACCTGTAAGTAACTCTGACCCAGTCCTCAGCAGCTCTTTGTATTTAAACGGAGCTTGGATTCTAAGAAAGATGTCGCCTCTTGAGATTATTACTTTTAATTTAGCTTGTGAGCTTCAAATACTTTCTGTTTCAGACTCTTACACATTCAGTGCACCATCAGTTGTAACAATGGGATTGAGAACAGTTTCTCACGAACAATAATAAAAGTAGTCATGACCTTGTGTTGACTGCCGAGCACTGCACCTCCATCAGCTAATGCAGCCCCCCAGCACTCCTGCAACATAGCTACCGTTTATTCCCATCTTCCACATGAGGAGGCAGGTCCAGAAATTTGGCACGCTCACCCAGAGTTGCATAGGGCCACAGTAGGGGCTGAGTCTTCAGTCTCAAAGCCTGTTCTCTGAAGCACGATGCCAGTATTGTGCCTCTGACTTCACATGGTAGGTGATAAGCTCTGGAAATTCAGTACCCCCAAGGAGTGGTGGCTCAAACGGTAACGCGTCTGCCTGAAATGCCGGAGACCCGGGTTCGAGTCCTGGGTCAGGAAGATCCCCGGAGAAGGAAATGGCAATCCACTCCAGCACTCTTGCCTGGAAAATCCCATGGACAGAGGAGCCTGATAGGCTATCGTCCATGGGGTCGCAAAGAGTCAGACACGACTGAGCGACTTCACTTTCACTTTCAAGGAGTGTAATTGGTATAATTGGATGCTGAAATGAAATGTAAATAAAAGTGAAAGTCGCTCAGTCGTGTCCGACTCTTTGTGACCCATGGACTATACAGTCAGTGGAATTCTCCAGGCCAGAATACTGGAGTGGGTCGCTATTCTCTTCCCCAGGAATCTTCCCAACCCAGGGATCGAACCCAGGTCTCCTGCATTGCAGGCGGATCCAACTGAGCGACTTTGACTTTCATTGGATGCAGAAGGGCTTCCAAAACCATTTAGCTGGCAACACCAAGAGCACTCTTAAAAAGCAGTATGCTCCATTCCTCAAAAGGCTGAATGTAGTACCGTATAACCCAGCAGTTCCGCTCCTAAATATGAATCCCAAAGAATTGAAAGCAAAGACTCACACAGATACCTGTACACCCTGTTTATAGCAGCATTCTTCACACAATAACTGTACAACAGAAACAACCCAAGTATCCACTGACAGATGAATGGATAAAAAAATATGGTACAGTGGGATATTATTCAGCCATAAAAGGGAATGAAGTTCTGACACGTGAGCAGACCTTTAAAATACATGAAATAGCTAAGACATAAAAGGACAAATATTGTGTGATTCCACTGAAATGAGGGACCCAGACTAGTCAAATTTGTAGCCACAAAATGAAGAATGGTGGTTGCCAGGAGCTAGGAGGAAGAGGAAAAGGGGATTTGTGTTTAACAAGTAAAGAGTTTCTGTTCAAGGTGATAAAAAAAGTTTTGGTACCAGATACTGGTGCTGTGTACTCTGTCATGTCCGACTCTTTGTGATCCCACGGGCCGTAGCCCACCGAGCTCCCCTGTCCATGAAATCCCCCCATTCATGAAATCCCCCCTGTCCATGAAATCCTCCCTGTCCATGAATTCCCCCCATCCATGAAAACCCCCTGTCCATGAAATCCCCCCTGTCCATGAAATCCTCCCTGTCCATGAAATACTGGAGTGGATTGCCATTTCCTTCTCCAGATAGTGGTGATGGTTACACAATATTGTGAGTGTAATTGATGCCACCGAGATGTACACTTAAAATAGTCAAAATGGCAAATTTTATGTGATAGATGTTTTACCATAACTTTAAAATGAGGGAGTATAAAAGCAGTGGGCCATGAATTATGATTAATTAGGGTTATCCTAGTTCTGAAGGTGGGGCCAGGCACAGAGCAATTGTCCTTTCCTACCGTCTCATCTATAGGTCAAGGTCATGTTCAGCCAGACGGATGCAGCTGGGACCCTGGGCATTACCACATCCTCGTGCTGTCTGCCTCACAGCCAAGCAGCCAGGGCCCAAGTAGGCAGGTGAATCCAGATTAGAGAGCTTTTTGGGGTTCCCAGCACCTCTGCTTGACGTTCATTCACTCAACAACCTCCCAGGATTTTCTCAGCTTTAAGACTCATCATTTTAATCTCTGAGATCAGAGTGTATCTTACAGATGCTCTGTGGGCACTTAATATGGTAACATTTCTCTACCTTTCCCATAGCAGGCATCTAACAACCTTAGACTTGAGGAAATAAAATAGTAATAAGTGCCACTCACTGTTGGCTTGCTTGGAACAAGGACTTTACTTCCAGACGGGAAGTAGCTTTTGTGCCAGCTTCATAAAGACAGGGGCTGCCTTGAATCCACACTGAAGATTCTAAGACTTGGTGGGCAGAGTGCAACGATTGATTAGTGATGTCTGTCATGGGAGTTGAAGGGATAAGAGGTTCTGTCCTCTGTGGCAGGGTTTATTATATCCATTTTATAGTCTCCGATTCAGTCAAACGGATTCCCTAGGTCATAAAGCTTGGGAACGACAGAGACAGGATGTGAACGTAGGTGTGTCTGATTCCAAAGCTCTTTATTTATTCTTTATTGCCTCAATAAATATGTCCTGAGGAACCACAGTGAATCAAATGCTGAAGATTTACTAACACAAGGTTGCTGCCTTCTGTGACCATCTGGGATATCACAAAACAAATTCAAAGAAAGCAGTGACCAACTCTGGGTAAGTCAGATGACCTTCAGAGAAGAGGTGCCATCTTTACTGCCTTCAAAAAGGCACTAGGAATTTGCCATTTGGAGAAGATAGGGAAGGACATTCCAGGAAGAGGAAATAGCTTGTGCAAAGACACAGAGGCAAGAAAGTGTAACTGACATATTCAGGGAGGCTATACTGTCCAGGTGGCTCAGTGGGGGTAAAGAATCCACCTGCAATGTAGGAGATGCAGGTTCAGTTATTGGGTTGGGAAGATCCCCTGGAGGAGGGCATGGCAACCCACTCCAGTATTCTTGCCTGGAGAATCCCATGGTAGAGGAGCCTGGTGGGCTACAGTCCATAGAATCACAAAGAATCAGACATGACTGAATGAACATACGCACACACGCCTACTGTGTGTGTAATATGTGGATACAGGGGTTAGGTAAGAAATTTGGGGTAGAAAGACAGGAGTGTAGAAACGGACACTGCCGTTCTGTTGTAAAAGGTCTCTATGCCGAGGAGTTTGAGTTTTGGTCTGTAGATAGAAGGGAATCAAGGAAGAATTAGGTTGTGAAAATTCCTGGAAAGCTGTGGTGACATAGAGAAGCTGGATGGGATGGAAAGAGTCAGGAGGGAGCCTGGCTGGAGACGGTGGCTCTGGACGAAGACCAGGCAGGGGTCCTGTTGATCATTGTTTTTGATGACTGCCACTCACAGGGCCTCGATTCTATCTAAGTTTAGTAATTTTTGGTTCTGAGCTCCTTGTTTGCTGTTGTTAGGAACTCTGTAGACCTGAACTGGTGATGCTTCTCTGCAGAGAGTTCATGTGTGTGTCTTTGATGGGCCAGGTCTGCTGCTGCTCTGGGCCCACATGCTCTCCTCCCTTGCTTACCCCTGGGCTGTGCTGACGTCTGCTCCAGCTCGCCCCCTTGCCAGGAAAGGCCTTTCCCAGCATCTGGCCCACCTCCTCCTCCTCCTCTGTGTGTCTCGCCTGCTTGCATGTGTGTGTGCTAGGTCGCTTCAGCCAAGTCCGACTCTGTGTGATTCTATGGACTGTAACCTGCCAAGCTCCTCTGTCCGTGGGATTTTCCGGGCAAGAATAGCGGGGCGGGTTGCCATGCTGTCCTCCAAGGGGTCTTCCGACCCAGGGATCAAACCCACATCTCTTGTCTCCTGCTTTGGCAGGCTGCTTCTTTACTGCTGGCACCACCAAGGAGCCCCAGCTCTTTAGCCGGGGCTTTACCTCTCCTTTGCTGTGAAAACTGAATGGTGCCCAAGGACGTTCTGATCTTGCTCAAAATCTAAAGGCTTTGCTTTTCAAAAGGGAAATAAACAACATTTGTTTTTCCTCTTTAAAGTTTATTTATTTTAATTGGAGGGTAATTACTTTACAGTACTGTGATGGTTTTTGCATTCATCAGCATGAATTGGCCGTAGGTGTACATATGTCCCCTCTCTCCTGTTGAAAAAGAACATTCAGACATTGTGACATATTTATGGATAGAGAAAGAACAAAATGTATCTTTTGAAATGATATATCAAACTCTCAATTCCATTTTCAACTGAAATTTACTGATTCAAACAATCTTTGAGAGAATAGCATTGAAACATCAGTTCAGTTCAGTTCAGTCACTCAGTCGTGTCCGACTCTTTGCAACCTCATGGACTGCAGCGCACCAGGCCTCCCTGTCCATCACTGACTCCTGGAGTTTATTCAAATTCATGTCCATTGAGTCGGTGATGCCATCCAACCATCTCATCCTTTGTCATCCCCTTCTCCTTCCACCTTTAATCTTTCCCAGCATCAAGGTCTTTTCAAATGAGTCAGCTCTCCACATCAGGTGGCCAAAGTATTGGAGTTTCAGCTTCAACATCAGTCCTTCCAGTGAACACTCAGGCTGATCTTATGGATGGACTGGTTGGACCTCCTTGTGGTCCAAGGGACTCTCAAAACTCTTCACCAACACCACAGTTCAAAAGCATCAATTCTTCAGTGCTCAGCTTTCTTCACAGTCCAACTCTCACATCCATACATGACCCCTGGAAAAACCATAGCCTTGACTAGATGCACCTTTGTTGGCAAAGTAATGTCTCTGCTTTTTAATACATATACATGACCATATGTAAAATAGATAGCCAGTGGGAGTTTGATATGGATGCAAGACACCTAATGCCAGTGCTTTGTGACAACCTGGAGGGATGGGGTGAGGAGGGAGGTGGAAGGGGGGTTCAAGAAGAAGACAACATATGTTTTGTGTGAACAAAAACCTGAAGCAAATCTGCAAAGCCAGATTTTGAGCCCATGCCCATCTATAAATTCAGATGTTAGGAGAACAGTGATATCAGGCTAGAAGCCAGATCCAGATCTAACTTGTTAGAAAAAAAACAAACAAAACAAAAACCAGTAAGTAGAGCTCAGTGGTAATTGGTAGAGCTCCGTGGAAGTGGTAATTGCAGAACAGGGCATTAGCACTACCAGTTAGATATGTTTGTTAGTTGCCCCCATTTCTCCCTAAAATAGCATCTATATGGAAGAAATCTTCCATTATTATGAAGCAACCTTGTGAATACATGCTTCCCTTTATACCCAGGGTTTCACATGGAACTAGGCAGCAGCCTGAGAAGTGTGCGTATGTCTGTATTCAGGTGTGTGCCCAGCTAATGCTAATGGAATATGTGTGCGTGTGCACACACGTAGCTATTGCTTCTTCTGCATGAGAAGCTGAAACTATTTCTTAAGGATTCCATGAGCAAGTACAAGGGGTCAAGGAATGGGAAAAGGATAGTACAGACTCACTGCCTTCTTTCTGGGCTTCACGAAGGCCACAGGCCGTCTGAAGGGAAGGAGGTGCCCATGGCTCTGTCCCAAGTCAGGGGTTGCCCGAGAGTTAGGGTCCGGTGTTCCTGGCTCCCCGATGTGCCCTCTGTTGTTAGTGTGACTCTGACCTGGGCCTCTCCTCTTCACTGGCAACACACAAAGTGGGTGGGTGGGCTGAGGGTGTGTGTGTGTGGGGGGGTGAGTTCCACCATATTTAAACCCCTTGAATTTTAGAGTAGGAATCAGGATGTGCATGAGGTGTTTGTCTTGCCATCAGCTTGCAGGATCTCAGACAATTCATTCAGCTGTCCAGGTTCTTTCCTTGCCTGCACACAGGTTATTTCTCATGTCCACTAGAGTTCTAACTGCAGGCCATAATCGGGCCATCATGAGTACGCGCACTCCTCACTGCCTGCACATCTCTGCTGCTGTCCACTTGGGTATTTACAGTTAACTCGTCTTTCCTCTGTTTGTCTATCCATCCGTCCATCAGCCAATATTTGCTATGTGCCAAATCCTGTGGCAAGGCTCCCCAATGTCGTCCTTCATGTCTATAATCTGGCATTTTGTTGCCCCTAATCTGCTGCCTGTGGGAACACTAGACTTCTGAGTTCATTAAAAATTCGTTGTGAAAAGTGAATATGAAATGATTAGGTAAATCACGGGATGCCCATATTTCAAAATAGCAAGTAGTTAGTTATAATGTCTTCCCTGATGGCTCATATGGTAAAGCATCTGCCCGCAATGGGGGAGACCCCGGTTCGATCCCTGGGTTGGGAAGATCTCCTGGAGAAGGAAATGGCAACCCACTCCAGTACTCCTGCCTGGAGAATCCCACGGACGGAGGAGCCTGGTAGGCTACAGTCCACGGGGTTGCAAAGAGTCGGACATGACTGAGCGGCTTCACTTCACTCTCACTTCCACTTTATTATTTGATGAAAACACAGAATAAAGAAGATGGTGTACTCTGGTTTCAGTGAGGTATATATATATACATGAGCACAAGAGCTAGAAAGGAATAGATGAAAATTAAAAGTTACATTTATGGAGCGGTAGCGACTTCCCTTTCACTTTGCACTTTCCATGCATTGGAGAAGGAGATGGAAACCCACTCCAGTGTTCTTGCCTGGAGAATCCCAGGGCCGGGGGAGCCTGGTGGGCTTCTGTCTGTGGGGTCGCACAGAGTTGGACACGACTGAAGTGACTTAGCAGCATGGAGTGGTAGATGATTCCTTTATTTTTTAGTTTCTTTTGCTTTCATGCTGAGGTTTGTGCATTTCTCCTGCCTGTAGGCAGGGGTTCATTCGGCAAACGGAGGGGTTCTGCTGGTTCAGGCACCACTTTTTCTCTAAATGAGTGACACCTGCTCTCAGGGAGCTTCATTCCAGCTGAAAAGGAGGCAGGGATGCACATGAATAAATTGCCTGGGAGGAGGAATAGCTCAGGTAAAGAGATTTTGAAGTTTTAGTACATGCTACACTCTATAGTTGGCGCCTCTGTCACAGAAGGTCTGTTTCTGTCTTGGTTATGTTAGTAGAAGCCCAGCGGGCCTTGGCACAAACAGATGAAATAGCTACTGTTTCAACTATTTCCAAGTTATACCAAAGATCAACAACACAGGATTACTTATACTTTTGTCAGGGGATGAACTTGACTCCACAGTCCTTTTGGATTGATGAGAGGCCGGGCTGTCCCCATCACTGGTCTCAGCAGGGCCTGTGGCTGTCCGCGCACTGGGAGTTCACAGTCATTTTATGGGGAAAAATGGACTCCAGGTGAAAGTGAACTACTCGAACTAATAAAGTAGTCAGAAAAAAAATAGTGTTTGGAGAAATAAAAGCTTGAAATGTTGAAATCAGGAGTCCCTCGCCATCTGCTCTGTATGCCGACAAGTAAAACGTGTTGGTCAAGCCAGAATGCCTAATTTTCAATAGCTTTGTATGTGACTTTGGTGGCTTTAATTATCTCTACATTGTGTATATATATGTATAATAGAGAATAATATATATAACAATAGAGAATAACATGTATATTATATAATATATATGAAGAATTGAAAAGGGCGCGACTTTGTTGCCATTTATGGGGAGGATTTATGCAGGAATTGGGAACTGTGACATCCTAAGATGTCTCAAGGGCCTCCACATTCACAACAGCTTTAGATTTAGTCTTTTGGATTTTTCTCTAAATGAGTTACAAGACTGAGAGAAGAAGCCCTTCAGAATAAACTCTCTGCTTATGGCTCACTAGCAGGACACACTCCTGCAGTGTGGTACAAAAATACTTTCAATAAATTCTATATTCATCTTTTGAGTAGCATAATTGCATTACCTCATACTATATTAGAAATATCAGTCTGGTGACTATAGATGTTTTAAACATGCCACTGTTTTGTGGTCCTGTTATTTTTCTAAGTCTTTCTTCTTATTTTTTTTTAACACAATGGAACTTCAGAAAATCGAAGTGTCTGAACTTCCTCTACCTCTGAGAAGCCTTGGCAGTGTTCAGGGAAAAGAGGAAGGTGTTGCCTTGTACCATTAGCCAGGATGGATGCTGTCAGCAAGTCAGGACAGAAAAAGTGAAATACACGTCGAGGCTGAACTGGCTTTCTTTTTCCAAGCTGCATTATTCCCTTGGCACCCATTTCAGGCTCGATGTGCTTGTCTTTCTCCCCCTTCCAGATTGCAGGCTCTTTATCGAATCATAAAGTGAGCCCCAGAGATGTTAAGTGAGCCGCTCAAGGTCACCCGGGCGGTGAGCAGCTGCGCCAGGGGCTGGAGTCCAAGACTGTTGCGCCTGCTTTATAAGATGGGCGTCATCAGCTCTGCTATTTGGGGGAATTCCTGCTCAGAGTCACTGCTGCTTTTATCAGACCCAACACATTGCCAGGGGAACCGCTTCCTCTGTGTTGCCCAGACACAGGTGGAAAACGACAGTGCATCCATTTGGTGCTTAATAAATGTGCTCATTCTCCTGAACAGTATATAGCCTTATGTTTTCACAATAATGTCGATATAAATGAGCTTCAGATATGAGGCTCTAGTTTTTCTATTTGCTGGCTCAAAGACCACTGGCAACCTCCGTTCCCCCAAATCCATGTCTTGTTCATCTCTGAATCTCTCACTGTGGTTTAGTGAGAGGGTTAGGAGCTTGCCCACCAGCCTGGCCAAAGCCTAAGATGTTGGCAGTGCACCATGTCGCGTGGGGATGTGAGGGAGCGGGCACACCCTCACCCTGCCGGCAAATGTAAGTCGTTACAACCTTCTTTGGAGGCTGGCTGTGAACACTGTGGGCTTCCCTGTTAGCTTAGCTGATAAAGAATCTGCCTACAATGCAGGAGACCTGGGTTTGATTCCTGGGTTGGGAAGATGCCCTGGAGAAGGGAAAGGCTACCCACTCCAGTATTCTGGCCTGGAGAATTCCATGGACTGTATAGTCCATCGGAGAAGGTGATGGCATCCCACTCCAGTACTCTTGCCTGGCAAATCCCATGGATGGAGCAGCGTGGTAGGCTGCAGTCCATGGGGTCACGAAGAGTCGGACACAACTGAGAGATTTCCCTTTCACTTTTCACTTTCATGCACTGGAGAAGGAAATGGCAACCCACTCCAGTGTTCTTTCCTGGAGAATCCCAGGGATGGGGGAGCCTGGTGGGCTGCCGTCTGTGGGGTCACATAGAGTCGGACATGACTGAGGTGACTTAGCAGCAGCAGCAACAGTATAGTCCATGGGGTCCCAACGAGTTGGACACGACTGAGTAACTTTCACTTCACTGTGAACATTTCACATGCGCTTCCTCTGTGACATGAATCCTCCTTCTAGGCATCTGTTCTAGAGAAATGGTCTCTCCTTGCAGAGAGGCATGGACAAAGTGTTCACTGCCGCTTGAAACAGCTGGAGTGTCTGGCAGTGAAAGCTATGAAGTGTCCATTCTTTGGGATGCTCTGAAGCAGTTTGATAAAATGAGATGGATCCATATAGCTGATGAGAAGAGGTCTCCAAGGCATGCTGTTTCGTGGCAAGAAGCAGGCTGCTCAGTGACTATGTGTGCTGGATGGGTATAATCTCTTTCTCATGAAGAACCGACTGTGTGTGTAAATACGGGAAAGGATTGGAAGGCTATACATAGAGTTGATGACCATGTGACCATGGGTCCTGTGGTTGGCAGGGACAGTGGGCTTTTTTGTAATGTGGATATATTGTGGTTTACTTAACCACTCCCCCACTGATGAACACAGGAGGCTTCCATTCTTTCTATTACAGACAATGCTGGGATTGCACAGATGCCTTTACACACGTATGCAGGCACAGATCTGTGAGATGTGCCAGAAACAGAGTTACTGGATCAAAAGGCAACTGCATTGCTGACTAGATAGATATCAGGCAATACCCCTCTGTTGGAGTTCAACCATCTTGCATTCCCATCAGTAACACAGGAATGTGTGTTTTTTTAAAAATCAAGGTGAAATTCAAGGAATATAAAATTAACCATTTTAATGAATACAATTTAGTGGTACTGAGGACACTCACAATGTTGTTTAAAGTGAGACTGTTGTGTGCCATGTCTGAAAATGATTTACAATGAGAATGTGCTTATGCTCTTCTTGTTTAATTGAAAATGAAGAGAAAAATTAAAGAGTATAGGCTTATAAAAAAAAGAGAGGGCTTCCCTGGGTTTCCAGTGGCTAACATTCTGTTCCCCATGCTGGGGGCCAGGGTTCTGTCCCTCATCAGGAATCTAGATTCCACGTGCCCCAACTAAGACCTGACGCAGTCAAATAATTATTTAATTAATATCTTAAAAAACAACATAGGCTTTCGAGTCAGACAGCTCTAGGTCTGGATCAGGGGGCTGCGCTTCACTGATTGTGGACCACAGGAAAATGACTTATTCCATGTGAGGCTCAGTTCCCACATCTTTGAGATGGAGAAGAGAAAGCTTATACTGTGGGGCTGATGAGAGGATTAGCTGCACTAACGTGGGAGAAGCTGGTTCATCACAGCAGCGAATGTTGGTTCCTCTCTCCCTGGTACACCCTGGAGGCGGGGCCAACAGAGGCTCTGGCCTCAACAGCCTGAGTTCAAATCCTACCTGCCCCCTTTCTCTGTGCATCTTGGGCAAGTGCCTTCAGCTTTTGAGTTTCAGTTTCAACATGTAAAATGGGGTTCGTAGGGTGTGATGAGGACTAAGTGAGATAACAGGTGCAAAGTACTTAAATCCGTCCTCGCTACATGGTTAGTGCTCACTGAATGGGGATTGTTAGGGTTCTGCCAGCTCCGGGCATAATGTCTGATAGCTGGTACCCAATGGGTGAGGAAGCCCATGAAGCTGTAACGTCTGCTCCTCTCTCCTCTCTAACCCAGGGCCATTGGTGCCAACCCCCTGTACTGTGACTGCCACCTGCGCTGGTTGTCCGGCTGGGTGAAGACAGGCTACAAGGAACCGGGCATTGCCCGCTGCGCTGGGCCCCCGGACATGGAAGGCAAACTGCTCCTCACCACGCCTGCCAAGAAGTTTGAGTGCCAAGGTGAGCCCAGGAGTGCGAGAAGGGATGGCAGGTACCAGGTTGCATCCCCCCACTTCCTGCGTCCCCATCAACCCTGGCAGGGCCTTCTAGACACTTCTGTGTCCCTGTGGTGACTGGCTGTGGGGGGGACAGATGGCAGGAATGTGGCCCCTGCTGCTTGTTAGCATGATTGCCCTCTTGTCCTGACAAACAGCAAGCAAAAAAAATAAAAAAGCCAGGCGGAAAATCTCAGGCCATAAGGGTCTAATCCCTCCCTGGGGTTATATAAGGAAAATAAAAATAGCAGCAGTGTTTCTGGAAGCTCCAAGCCTCCCAGCAGTACAGGCACTCAGTCCTCTCTTTGGTAGGAATTGTGCTCAGCAATTGCTTAAACCCCTGAGCACTGGACCCAGCTGCTACCCTCCTGACATCTCTAGAAATCCAGGGCCTGTTGTGATTGGTGGCATCTCACCCTGGGCATTTGTAAACACGGGCTTGGGGATTGATTGACTGATTGACTGAAGGCCAAGGGAACCCTGCCGAGCAGAAGGCAGTGGCCCAGTGGCTGCCCCGGGCTTGGCTTGTAAGCAGGGGTACAGCTGCAGAAGGGCCCTGGAGGCCGTGGGGCACGGCTCCTGCCCTCCACAAGCTCACAGACCACCAGTGGAAATGAAACTGGCAGCCAGAGGTTAATGAGGAAGCCCCAGGCCCGTGTGCAGAATGCTATCACAGGAGCAACACTTCAGAAGGGTCCGGTCTGTGGCTTGGCTGGCAGCTGTTGGGAGCAGCCCAATTTATGTTGAAATATTTGCTCAGTATTTATTTAATGGGGTGGGACTGGTACTTGATGAGAGGTTTGTGTGTGTGTGTGTGTTTAAATTTAACTGGGGGCTTCCCTGGTGGCTCAGTGGTAAAGAATCCGGCTGCAAATGTAGGAGACACAGGTTTGATCCTTGATCTGGGAAGATCTCACATGCCGCGAAGCAACTAAGCCCGTGCACTGCTCTAGAGCCACAGCTCCTGAGCCCACAGGCCGCACCTACTGAAGCCTGCATGCCCTAGAGCCCTGCTCCCCAGCAAGAGAAGCCACTGCAGTGGGAGGCCTGGACACAGCAAGGGAGAGTAGTCCTCACATGCTGCAACAAGAGAAAAACCCGTGGAGCAATGAAGACAAAACAGAGCCAGAAGTAAATAAATAATATATAAAAAGAAAGCTCCTTAAAAATTTTTTATTGTAATACAACATGCATAACAGAAAATTACACAGATAGTTAATGAAAGGCTCAGTGAATTTTCACAAATTGAACCCATCCAGATCAAGAAGTAAGAGTTAGAACTGGACATGGAACAACAACAGACTGGTTACAAATTGGGAAAGGAGTATGTCAAGGCTGTATATTGTCACCCTGCTTATTTAACTTATATGCAGAGTACATCATGCGAAATGCCAGGCTGGATGAAGCACAGGCTGGAATCAAGATTGCTGAGAGAAATATCAATAACCTCAGATACGCACATGATACGACCCTTATGGCAGAAAGCAAAGAACTAAAGAGCCTCTTGATGAAAGTGAAAGAGGAGAGTGAAAAAGTTGGCTTAAAACTCAACATTCAGAAAACTAAGATCATGGCATCCAGTCCCATCACTTCATGGCAAACAGATGGGGAAACAATGGAAACGGTGACAGACTTTATTTTGGGGGCTCCAGAACCACTGCAGATGGTGACTGCAGCAATGAAATTAAAAGATGCTTGCTCCTTGGAAGGAAAGCTATGACCAGTCTAGACAATATATTAAAAAGCAGTGACATTACTTTACCAGCAAAGATCCATATAGTCAAAGCTATGGTTTTTCCAGTAGTCATGTATGGATGTGAGAGCTGGACTATAAAGAAAGCTGAGCACCGAAGAATTGATGCTTTTGAACTGAGGTGTTGGAGAAGACTCTTGAGAGTCCCTTGGACTGCAAGGACATCCAACCTAAAGGAAATCAGTCCTGAATATTCATTGGAAAGACTGATGCTGAAGCAGAAACTCCAGTCCTTTGGCCACTTGATGCGAAGAACAGAGTCACTGGAAAAGACCCTGATGCTGGGAAAGATTGAAGGCAGGAGGAGAAGGGGTCGACAGAGGATGAGATGGTTGGATGGCATCATCAACATGATGGACATGAGTTTGAGTAGGCTCTGGGAGTTGATGATTGACAGGGAAGCCTGGTGTGCTGCAGTCCATGGGGTCACAAAGAGTCAGACACGACTGAGCAACTGAACTGACTGACAGGTATCCAGCACCTGGATCAAGAAACAGCCCCACCTGTAACCCTTGAGGATTCCCCTGCAGTTATTACTAGAAAGTGTTTCTCCTTCTAGTCAAACTCATGCATTTTCAATGGAACTGATGTTTCTCTACTTCTGGAAAGAGTTTGATGGAGAAGGCAATGGCACCCCACTCCAGTACTCTTGCCTGGAAAATCCCACGGACGGAGGAGCCTGGTAGGCTGCCGTCCATGGGGTCGCTAAGGGTCAGAAACGACTGAGCAACTTCACTTTCACTTTTCACTTTCATGCATTGGAGAAGGAAACTGGAGAGTCCCAGGGATGAGGGAGCCTGGTGGACTGCCGTCTATGGGGTCGCTCAGAGTCGGACATGACTGAAGCGACTTAGCAGTAGCAACAGCAGAGAGTCTGAAGTGGAGTGAGTGAGTGAGTGAAAGTTGCTCAGTCGTGTCCAACTCTCTGCGACCCCATTAAAGTATACAGTCCATGGAATTCTCCAGGCCGGAATACTGAAGTAGGTAGCTTTTCCCTTCTCCAGGGGATCTTCCCAACCCAGGGATCGAACCCAGATCTCCTGCATTGCAGGTGGATTCTTTACCAGCTGAACCACAAGGGAAGCCCAAGAATACTGGAGTGGGTAGCCTATCCTTTCTCCAGGGGATTTTCCTGACCCAGGGATCGAACCAGGGTCTCCTGCATTGCAGGCGGATTCTTTATTAATGTAGCTATGAAGGAAGCCCCTCTGAAGTGGAAACATAACTTAACTGGCTGGTCTTCCTATTTATTCTTGTGAGGTCCTCCTGCTCTTCATAGGGGGCCGCCCCAGGCAGTCTGGCTGCCGGCTCCTCACCCTCCTTCAAGTTCAAGGAAGGGCCACCAGTGAGTCCTGAAGGGGCTGGAGAGGGTCATGCCTGTGGCCAGAGAGGAGACTGGAAAGGGTCTTTCCCCGTTCAGCCTTGGAGAGAAACAAGTTCTAGGCGACGGAACTTTTCTCTCCTAAGCGTGGCGTCCTCTCAGAGCCGGATCGCTTCTCTGCTGGAGTGGCCACCCTTGCTGTCCAGGCCAGCAAGTGACCGGGCTGAGGTGGCTGCTGTGGAAGGGTGTGAGGGGATGGAGAAAGCCTCAGCCGATTTCTACGATAGTGACCATGACCTTCTCACACCAGTGCCCCTGCTCTGCCCGCCACATGGGATCTCCTTACTATCCAACACCAGCCTGCGAAGCACTTTTTTGGGATTATCTCATTTAGTCCTTCCAGCCCCATGAGTCAGGGGCTGTTTTTAACTCTGTTTTTATAGAGGAGGGTCTGGAGGCTGGAGAGGTGGATGTGAGGGAGGGTGAGCATGATCCAGAGGAAATACAGGGAGGGGCAAGAACCTTGGGGAGAGGGCTTCCACCACAGGTCCCTGCAGGCCAGGATGCCAGAGTAGGGGCGTGGGGTTCTGCCCAGCCCTGTTCCCCCTGCCTCCCCACTGCACTAACACTCCCCTTTGCCTTAGGTCCCCCCACCCTGACTGTCCAGGCCAAGTGTGATCCCTGCTTGTCCAGCCCGTGCCAGAACCAGGGCACCTGCCGCAACGACCCCCTTGAGGTGTACAGGTGTGCCTGCCCCAGCGGCTACAAGGTGCGTGGGGGCTGACGTAGGAGGCTGGGGGCCTGCTCAGGGTGCGGTGCGGCAGGCTTGGGGCTGTGCTGGGGCCAGGGCAGCTCCTGGCTCAGGGCAGGAGCCCAGGTGAGTGTGTCATCATGACCTGACACACGTGGTTGAGTAGACAAGTAACTCCTGGGACAAGCAGGCTGAGTCGCTGAGGGGGCTGGCTGGCTCTGCTGAGTCACTGGCCCCTGGGTCTCCCTGGGGTGCGCCCCCAGTCACTGACTTCCTCCCCAGGGCCGAGACTGTGAAGTGTCCCTGGACAGCTGTTCCAGCAGCCCCTGTGGAAATGGTGGGACCTGCCACTCACAGGAGGGCGAGGATGCTGGCTTCACGTGAGTTACTTGGGGTCCAGGGCTGGACCCTGGTGGGCAGGGTGTTGATGGGTCCGACCTTGGAGCTTTCTTCCTCTGAATGGGATGGCCCAGGGCCCTTGCCCTCTGAGAGATGGTGGGGACAGGCTCAGGGGGAGCAGTCATTCACTCCAGATCACAGCCAGAGGCCTCTCCACACACCACCCCCTCGCCCCCACAGGCCAAGCCCCTGATGCTCACAGACAGTGGAAGCACAGAGACTCTGGGGGATGACCAGCTCACCCAGCAGGCTGGTCGGGGTTGGGCTTAGAGCTCCTGCTCCAGGCTTCTCCCTGCTCTCGCCAGGCGCAAGGCAAGTCCTCCGATGGCACTGGGAACTGTCGCCTAGGGCGTGTGCAGTGGCAGTGCCAAGAGGCAGTTTGGGGACATTTTAAACTCCTATCATTTCTGCTAACCTCCAGTTGAAGCCAAACACTTGCTTGTTGGGCCAGTGTTGTCTGAAGGGAGGGTCCTGAGCCAGCTCCTCAGGATCAGACCTCCACCTGAGCCCCTGGGAAGGGCTGGGGAAGCCTGCCCACAGGTGGGAGCAAGTCCTGGCCCCGCCCTTCGAGGTCTCCCCCGCCAGCTCATGGGTCACGCTGGCCGCAACCATGGGCACGGGTTCCCCACTGCTCAGTGAAGGGCTGGACCTCACCGAGCTCCTCCACAGCTCATCCTGCAAGTCCTCCCAGTGCTGACATCGCCACGTGAGCCCCCAACTCACCCTGCTCCCCCAGAGTCTCTCGAGCCCCCCATCTTCCCAGAGTTCTCCTGTACCCAGAGCTTTTCTAAGGAGCACAATTTATTTGCTGAAAATAAATTGCCAGCTGAGCAAACTGACTCTTCAGAAAATGATGTCAAGTGTACTGGCAGAAATGGTCAACCTGTCTCTGCAAACCCAAATTACCGGATGTAAAAAAGAAAACACTAAATGACCTTGTGGCAGGTGTTGCCTTGGAAACAGTGTCCTGACAATAGGCTCTGACCTCCTCTGGGCTTGGCAGCAGCTCCATCAAAGCCCCCACTTCATTGACTAGGCTACTGGGGGGCATGTCTAAGGAGGAGAGGGTGCAGCTGGGGGTAGCCCTTCACACTTGGCATTCCTACAGACTAGGGGGAGTGTGGGAAGGGTTCTTTTGGCAGAAAGTGGTGCCTCCCTGAGTTACCTCCCAACCCTGAGACTTACAAGGGTCTCCTCTGTTATCCACCCCCAGCCCTACTGGGGGAGATTTAGCTGAGATCCCCTTTACCCGCTTCAGACCTCTCCGGTGTCCCACGCAATCTCGCAGGGGGAATGAAATTCCAGGACACACCCTGCAACAGGCTTCACACCTTTTTGTTCACATACCTGCTCCCCCAAACAGATTTTTTTTTAAAATTACAAACTGCTTCATGCATTCTTAAGTGACAGCTAAAATTTTTCATGGTAAATTTAATTTTTCATTGCAAAGAAGGTTATTTCCAGGATACTGCCCATATTATTAACACTTAAAAATAAAGCTATCATTCTTTAAATCACTCTTTTCTCATTCTTCAGCGAAAAATCATTTTAAAATCACACGAAGGAGCTCCTCTTGAACAAGCTGCAACATCTCATGTCATTTGTGTTTTTTCTCAAACTAGTATTTCTATTTTATTCCCCTCATCACCAGCCTCCCTGACTTTTTCTTCTACTATAATATGTTTTCATGTTAGAGAGGCTTTTCTTGAGCACTCTGTCATACCTTCCTGCCCCAACATGGGTATATAAGTTTAAATGGAAAGTTTTTTCACTTCTTTCTTGTCCCCATAAACCTCTGATGAAAGTTGCTTTTGCATTATCATTACAATGATTACTAATACACAGTTGATTAGAACAACGTAACTGTTTTCCAAAATTTGATTGCTAATTATTACACATAAAAGTAACATTTTATTAGACTGTATCTCTTAATGAGATAGATGGAGCTTTGTGTGTGGATGTGCTTCCTTTTCTCCTCCTAATTGGTTCCTATGTTCAGACATGAATATTATGGAATATCAGAGAGCTTAGCAGCCAATCTATTTCTTTTTAAAATACATATATAACCCCCCCTCTCTCTCCTCTCCCTCCAGGTCCTCCCCATTTCACAACTTTATTCTTTCATTTGCTCAAGCCAGAACACTTAGGAGTCATTCTTTACCTCTGATATCTGACCCATCAGGGAACCAAGTCAATGCTCCTTAAAACATTTTGGGAATCTGACCACTCCCTAGCCTAAGCCATTGTCAGTCATGCCTGGTTTAGGGCAACAGCCTCATAAGTCTCCCTGCTTCAGCTCTTGCCCCTTACAGCTTCTTCACCAAACAGAAACCAACATGAAACTTTAGCACCAAGTCTTATCATGTCACAACTCTGAGATGTGTATAAGAGACAGCTCTCTCCCTCTCTCTCTCTCCCCCTCTCTCTCCCTCTCTCTCTCTCCCTCTCTCTCTCTCTCTCTCTCTATATATATATATATATGTATATATAGCTATAAATAATACTGAGAATGTTTGTTCACATAAATAAACCAGTGGGATTAGGAGTTTTATTATAGCCATGTCTCTCAATTACTTGAAACACTTCCAAGTCAATACATCAAAAACCCAGAGTGATCGGTTATAAAAAATTATTTTTAATGCTCTATCAGCTGATAGTTCCATGAGGTCTTCCTTCAATTACTTTTTAAAGCAAAGAACTGGAAACCTCTTGACTTGAAAAGCATTTGTTCCTTCATTTTGGAAACATCAGTATTCCAAGTTGTCCCTTTATTTGGCACCAGAGGATCTTAGGCCCCAGGTGTGGCACACCTTGACTTCAGGCTGGGATAGGTACCTGTGCACCTTTCAGGAGCTCTGGGGCAGGTCAGTTAAGAGAGGAGTTTGTGCAGAACTTGAAGATGTGGAAATTAATTGCTCAGACCTCTGTGACCTGCAAATCCTTTGGAAAACCACAGTTGCCCCAGGGGGAGTGTACCCCAGTTTGAAGATGACTGATTCCAGGACCTGACTCCTGCTGACCCCATAGCCCTCTTCTTACTCCATCCCTGAAATATGTGCTCCTCAAGTCCTGAACTATATAGAGGAAACTGTGGGATGGACTGTAAGGCTCTCTCTCCCTCAGGCTTTTACCCCCACTGCCTTCCCTCTCCTTCCTGTTCTCCCCTATCACAGTCCTTAGCTAACTCACCACCTCCTCCAGGAAGCCTGCCCTGACCACTCCCCCAGGGAGGAGCTAGGTGACCTCTGCCCCTTTGTCCATCTTCTCCAGCATCAGTGTTGCACCATCCTGGTCCTCAGTCTCTCCTTTGGTTGCCTGTCTCCCTGTCATCACCCCCACTAGACTGAGTGATCTCGTGAGCACGGGGCTGGTCTTGGTCACCTCTAACCCTCAGCACCTAACAAGGGCCTGATCCAGAGTAGGGAACAAAACTCTGGGTTGATGCTCTTGACTACTGGCCACAGGCTTACACTAGTGCCTCAGGAAGGCTGCCACCCTGGCTGTGGGCCCACCCACCTCTCCCTGCCCCCGACAGGTGCTCCTGCCCCACCGGCTTTGAAGGGCCAACCTGCGGGGTAGACACGGATGACTGTGTGGAGCACTCCTGTGCCAATGGGGGCACCTGTGTGGACGGCGAGGGCAACTACACCTGCCAGTGCCCCCTGCAGTACTCAGGTAAGCGGGGCAGGGCTCAAGGGGAACCGAGGCCCAGTGCCCTGAGGCCCGGTCCTATGGGCAGAGGCTTGGGCCCTGCCTCGGTTCCTGCAGGAGGTTTCTGCTGGGCTGGCCACCTGGTGGAACTCGGGGGGCAGCTTCTCTCCTGCTCCCCTCATCTTTTCCCCAGGAAGGGCCTGTGAGCTGCTGGTGGACTTCTGTGCTCCAGATTTGAACCCGTGTCAGCATGAGGCCCAGTGTGTGGGCACCCCCGATGGGCCCAGGTCAGTGTTGCCCATTTCTGGGGCCAGGGAAGGGCATGGGCCACCACGTCACCTCCCCTCTGCCCTCCCCAGCCTGTTTCCTTACCTGTCAGGTGGGTTGGTTTCGTCTGTACAGTCAGAGCCAGGGGCATGGTGGTAATATTTGTGGTCCGACAGACCTGAGTTTACATCATGACCTGGAATGGGTGGCCTGAGCACTTGGAGTCTCAGTTTTCTCATCTGCAGACTGAGTGCGCCAGTAGCTTCCTCCTGGGGTGGTTGGCAGGATTATATAAGCAAATGCATGGAAAGCACTTACCTCCATGTCTGACATTTGAAAAGTACTCAGTAAATAACTAGTCAAGGTCCACAATTTCTCATTGCCAATTGCAAAATGCACAAAACTCTGAAAACCAAATGTCCGTTTGATAGCAAAATTTGATCCAGTCAATGTATTTGGTATTAAAAACTGACCTGTACTGATAGGCAGCTGCTTACAGTCACCGTTCATCCCATGTGGAGGGAATGTGTGTAGAGTCTACAGTAGAATGTGAGCATGTTTAATTAAGGGGACACCCCAGATTCAACGGGCATGTTTCATAACACACAGTTATAGACATTGTATCGGGGCTTCCCGGGTGGCTCAGATGGTAAAAAGAAAAAACAGTCCGTCTGCAATGCAGGAGACTGGAGTTCAATTCCTGGGTCAGGAAGATCCCCTGGAGAAGGGAATGGCAACTCACTCTAGTGTTCTTGCCTGGAGAATTCCACAGATAGAGGAGCCTGCTGGGCTACAGTCCATGGGGTCGCAAAGAGTCAGACACGACTGAGCGACTAACACTGAGAAACACTGTATTACCATTCCCAAATCCAGAAAGTCCCAAATTTCAAAACCTATCTGGCCTCAGGAGGGTTGGATAAGGGATCCTTGACTGTTGTCACCGTCATTATTACCGGCCTATGTAGAAGTACTTGTCACCGGCAGATTGCAATGTGAAGATCATGGGTTTTTCAGATGTCTGCAGTTTTGCAAGCAGGTCTCAATTCTGGGACCCTGTTCCACCCGTCAGGGCAGCACAGTGGTAGGCCTTCTTCAGGTCTGTGGCTGAGGGACCAAACCCCAGCCACTCGGACCAGGGCCGGGGCTGGAGTCCCCCAGGGACTTGGCCGAGTAGGAGCTGCCAGAGCCTCATGGGCAGGAAGTGAGAGCTGGGGGCCACTGAGGCCCAGATATGAGATCAAGGGCCTGCACAGGAGCCTCTATCCAGAAAGTGGGCGGATGCTGCACTCCTGGTGGAGCCACCAGGTGGACTTGGCAGAGCAGACCAAGAAGCAATGGCAGAGCAAGTGGCATGCCTGCTCCTTGGAGAGACTGGACCTCAGAGGGTGGACTGGAGCAGGACTGCGCGTTGTCAGTCAGATACTGCTGAGACAGTCCTTCACAGCGCAGAGACAGGGCACTCAGTGGGTGCACAGTGCATATTTACTCAACCTCCTGTCTTGGAGGAAGGTGGGAACTGCCAGACACTTAGCTCCGCCTGGCGTTGTACCTGAGATTTTAAAAAATCACACAGGCACACTTACTTGCCAGGTTGTGTAGTTGAGCTGTGGAATCTGTAGTTTGGAAGGGTTTCTGGTAAGGGTTGCTTACTGGCGGCTTCCTGGAGGAGGTGAGCTATTGGCCTGGCTGGATCGAGGGAGGGAGAGAAGAGGGTATTCCAGAGTTAACAGGTGTGAAGGCAGAGAAGTGTAGCAGGGTGTGGATTGCTGCCCGTGGAGACAGGTATGAGCACAGAGTGGCTTGTTATGGGGAGAGCAGGATGGGAAGCATCAGGCAAGGTCGTGTTTGAACAGGATAGAGGGCATCTTTCTATCTGATAGGCAAATAGTTGGCACCTGTGGACTGCCTCAGGCGAGGAGAGAGCCACAGTGTGAGCTGGGAAGCTGGGAGCTGGCCTGGAGCCAGAAGGTCACGGGGAGGGGAGCACTAGCCCGACCGAGGCCCAGGACGCGGGGCCTGTGCAGCTGGGAGGCTGGGGAAGGGGCTGGATGAGCCGTATGTGACTCAGAGCCATGCACTGGGGGGCGGGGACAGGCTGCTGGGCAGGTGGAGAAGGGGCTGAAGGTTGAGCTTGGATGTGCTGTTGGTGCTGAGGGTGGGTCCTCCACAAGTGTCTGTCTCCTTCAGCCACGGGGTGTCCACTCTCCCAGCCCAGAGCACCCTCATCCTGCCTGCAGCCTCCACAAGCTCTCATCCTGTACTAGTAAAGGGTCCCCTGATGGATGGTGGCATCTTGACATCTAGGGCTCTGTGTGACCTTCTGGGGGGACCCCACAGACCCATAGGACCGTGAGGTTCTCTGTCATGTGTACAGCCCCAGGGGTCCACAAACTCCTGGCTGAGGTCTGGGCTGCGTGTGGGGCTGATGTTGGTCACCTCTGCCCACCCCAGGTGTGAGTGTGCGCCAGGTTACACAGGTGGAAACTGCACGGAGAACCAAGATGACTGCAGGGACCACCGCTGCCAGAACGGGGCCCGGTGTGTGGACGAAGTCAGTGGCTACTCCTGCCTCTGTGCTCAGGGCTACAGGTGAGCAGCCTCTGGAGGCACCAAGAGTGACTGATCTCTCCTAGCTGTCAGCTCAGGGGCTGGCAGGAGCCCCCAGGCATGAGCAATGGCAGAGCCTGGGAGAGTTAACTGTCGTTACGCCAGTTGCCATCTGTGTGGCCTGGGGAGAGTTACTCAGTGGCCCAGAGCATGGGCAGAAGGTGCCTGCCCTGACTGACGGAGGGAGCAGCAGGTGGGCATAGATGGCTGGCAGCGCTCCATCACTTACCTGCCCATGAATCCCTGAAGACATTAAAGGTCATTAAAGGTCACTTACTTTGTATCTCGGCCTCTCTGGGAGGTTGGGAGGGAAGGGCACCTGCCTTCCTTTTGGTCACCCACCTCCCATGTTCTGCTTGTATCTTCTTTTAAAAAACAGTTTTATGGAGATATAACTTATATACCATAAAATTCACCCAGTTAAAGTATAGAATTCAGTGGCTTTTTTGTATAATCTCCGAGTTAGGCATCCATTGCCACAATCAACTTTAGAAGATTTTCATTACCTCAAAGAAACTCCACACTTATCTGTTACCACAACCCTCTTCCATCTCACCTTTAGGCAACCACCAACCTACTAAAGTCTGTGTCCATAGATTTGCTTATTCTGAATATTTCATATAAATGGAACCAAGAATCTGTGGTTCTTTGTGATTGACTTTCACTTAGCATCATGTTTTAGAGGTTCTCCATGTGGAATCATGTATCAGAATGTCATTCCTTCTTATGGCTGAATAATAGTTCACTGTATGGATATACCACATTTGTTTATCCATTCATTGTTGATAGACGTTTGAGTTGTTTCTACTTTTGTTTTTTTGCTATTGTGCATATTTGATGCTACAGAGTCTTCTCTCTTCTTTGTGTGTCTTACGTCTCAGTTTTCTTTTCTGCAACGTTGGTATAGTAAGACCTGCTACCAAAGTTTGCTAATATGAGCATTGAGTGCTTCTTAAAGCTAATGTGCACACAGGTCACCTGGGATCTTGTTAACAACCAGATTCAATAGGCTTTCCACCCCTGACAAGTGCTCAGGTGATGTTGATGCTGCGGGTCCAGGGACCATACTTGCTTCTCACTTCATTTCTCAGCATCCTTCTGGCTCTTAGTTCTCATAGGGAGTGTTCAATTAGGAGCGTCTTCCATTGCTTTAAAGCAAGTGTCCTAAGATGTTTAGTGAGTTTCTCTCCAGCAGTGTGGGAAAGGAAGATGTCTCCTTGCTTCTGCTCTCTCTAACCTGAGTCCTTTCCCTCTCAGTGGTCAGCTCTGTGAGACCCCTCCCAGAACACCTGCCCCCAGGAGCCCTGTGAAGAGACTGAGTGCCAGAATGGGGCCAACTGTGTGGACCAGGGCAACGGGCCCGTGTGCCAGTGCCTCCCAGGCTTTGGAGGCCCCGAGTGTGAGAAGCTGCTCAGTGTTAACTTCGTGGATCGGGACACCTACTTGCAGTTCACGGACCTGCAGAACTGGCCGCGGGCCAACATCACACTGCAGGTGTGTGCCCAGAGTACCCAGTCCTAGGGGGTGGTCAGAGAGTAACGGGGACCCTGCTCTCAGGTCAGAGCATCATCAGGACAGTGGGGAGGACTCTGTTGGCCAAAATTCTTTGGATGTACCAAGATCTCAGCTTCAACTAGTTTAAGCACAGTTAGAAAGGTTATTGGGTCACAAAACCAGTTTTAGAGAAGGGCAGGGGTGGAGGTGGTCTCATGGGTGACTGGATCCAGAAAATCAAACTTACCAGGATCCCTTCCCACTATCTCTTGTCTCAATGACTCCTCAGCTGCAGCCTCCAGTGCTGCAGACAGGCTTTCTCCATGTGGCTGGAATACGACCACAGCTAGCCCTGTGTTCCCTTATTTTGCCATTCCATGTCTTAAATTCCACTCAGTACATCATTATTTGAAAGAAAGAAAAGCAAGTCCCACTTCCATTTGCTAAACATTTCTTGGAGGAGGGAGAGTATTGCATATCACATGATAAAAAAATTAAATCCCTCTTTAGTCATCTCTTTCCCTAAAACTCCATTCCCTGTCCCTACTGCCACGCTACAGTCCATGGTGTCACAGAGTCAGACGTGACTGAGTGGCTAAACATACACACACATCCCAACCTCCGCATCTTTCTTCTCTCTTTTATTTGTCCTCTTCTCTTTCCTTTTTCTCAGAACCTTTTAGCCTCTCAAACATGCTCACTCTGCTCTCCATCCCCTGATCTCTCCAAAATCCTGTCCACTCATATTGTCCACATGCAAGACCACAGCTAACTGCTCAACAAAATAAAGCTCATGGAAACTCGGCTCAGCCGTTGCCTCGGGCACATCCTGGAGAGGCTCGGTTTAGTTAGCCTGCTCTCCCGCTGCTGGCTCTCCCCTGCCAACTCTAGTTGGACCACAGTCAGCAACCTCAGGGAAGATCGCTGATTGGCCTGTCTCAGGCTACTTGCCCATCCCAGGACCAATCATTGAGTCTAGGGGGGACAGGGTACTATGATTGGACCAGACTGGCCCATGTGTCAGCTCTACAGACCAGGGGGTCAGCATCTTTCCCAGAAGAGGGGAGAAATGACCATGGCTTCTGCAGCATCATCACAGCAGAATCTCTCCCCCGAGGCACAACTCCAGCTTTTGCTTGCGTGGCTCCAGTGACGAGCGCTTGCTTCCACGGTCGTTCTAGCTATTTGAGAGTCTTTCTGAATCTGTCCTTTCTATAGGTTCCATCCTGGTCCCAAGGCAGCTTCCTGAGGCACACAGAACAGGACACCCCACAGCTACTCTAACCGTTCCCTCTGGGCAGGTGGTCCCAAGCTCTTATATACCCCCAGCACAGAGTTTCCAGGCCTCAGCTGGCCCATCTGTCCTCCCCTGCCTGGCCATGGCCGACTGGCAGTGGATGGGATTCTAGTGGGGCTCGGGGAACGGGGAGTGGGAGAGAGGACTGCAGCCTGGGTCAGCACCCGCTGAAGGCTACGTCACTCACACAGGCAGGGGAGGACAGTTCTGCCCGCATTTCTATTTTGATGGTGGGTCCTCCTCCTGCCCCACCCGCCAGCCTGTGCTGCTGCTGTGTGGGGTGGGGTGGGAGAGAAAGTGCCATTGCCATAGGTCTCCACGGCAGAAGACAATGGAATCCTGCTGTACAATGGGGACAACGATCACATTGCAGTGGAGCTCTACCAGGGCCATGTGCGTGTCAGTTACGACCCGGGCAGCTACCCCAGCTCCGCCATCTACAGGTAGTGCTTCCTCCTGCCCACCAGCTGCCCTCAAGGGCTGGTGGGGGGAGGAGGCAGTTGCTGTCACAGAGAGGTCTTCTGGGTCAAGAGCAGGTGGTTATCAGGACCCCCAAGATCTGGGCTGCCCAAGTGGAAATGGACTGAGTGCAGTCCCACACTGGGTCTGAGGATCTGGGGCCTGAGCTGTGGTCCCAAGCTTCCCCATCCCACCACCACCTCACCGGGGGCTCCATAGTGGGGAGGGAAGGCTGATTAGTTGGAAAGCCCTGCCCCAAACTCCTCAGCTTTCCCAAGAGAGTCCCTGAAGGGGAACAGGAGGGACCAGGTCAGAGGCCACCGAGTTCCCACAGTCCTTTCTCTCGGAGATTTGGTTTCTTGGAAGCAGGTGCTGCACCAGTGGCCTTTCTGGGGAAGTGCCTGGGCAGGGACAGATCAAACCGAAGGCCATTCCTTGGGGTGGGAACACCTCGTCTCTTTCCAGCACCGAGACGATCAACGATGGGCAGTTCCACACAGTTGAGCTGGTCACCTTTGACCAGATGGTGAATCTCTCCATTGATGGCGGCAGCCCCATGACCATGGACAACTTCGGCAAACACTACACACTGAACAGCGACGCCCCCCTCTATGTGGGAGGTGAGGACCTGCAGGCCTGGGTGGGGCCGCAGCTGGCTCTCCGCGGCCTCTGCATTGTGTGGTGGTTATTCCAGGTGGGGCCTCTCTTGCCCTCCAAGAGAGGGCCAGGATTGGAACTCTCCTGTGGGGGACATTCCAAGGTGGCAGTGGGGGTGGGGAGGTCCTAATGAATGGCCAAGCTGCAGGTGGATTGTCCTCCCTGCCTGGAGCCCACTCTGCTCACTGCCCACCCCAGACTGACCAAGAAGAATGGAAGTGTGGGTTGGACCAGAAGCCCGGCCTGGGAGCGGGCTTGGCCTTTCCCAGCCACCTTTTTGCATGGTAGCCACCTTTCCTCTTGCCTTTAGGCCAGAAGGGGGCTTGGCGGTCATTCAGGGTCCATTCTCAGGGTCCTTGGGAGTCCCATGCATAGACTCCTTGCATCAGCTGGGGGCCTCCCAACGGGGCTTACAGGCTTCACGGGTAGATGACCCCACCCAGCACCTGAGAACGTTTCTAGTCTTAGATGAGACAGGTTTCTAGCTGCAGCGGGGCCATCTCAGTGCTGTGCAGGGCCTTGATGAGACTCTGGACAGGTACGAGGGATGGGGTCTTGGATGCTAAACCCAGCTCTGCTGTTCACTAGTGGTGCAGTTTCACTCAGCACGGAGATCAAAGGGGTTTCAGCAGCTCTGAAGTCAGAGGGTTGCTGTGAGGTAATGGCCAGAAAAGTGGGTGACAAAGTGCTGTACGCCTGAGTTCAAGGCCCAAGTCCTTCGCTGCTGGGAGGTAAATGCTGAGCTTCTGGGCAGGAGACTTGGATGAGGGTGGCCAGGCTCAGGCACCCAGAGCATCTCTTGTCAGCTGATCACAAGGAAAAGAGCTTTTCCATTTCTCCCGGGAAGGAAGTCTGGCCCCTCTAAGGTGACAAAAGAAACATTGGCTCTGGGTTGCAGAGACTGGGGGACAGATGCTGAGGGCACTAGGGAACACTGTAGAGATGCCTAGCAGACCTCAGAGTGGGGTGCCGGGCATGGTCTGAGCCCAGCTCTGACCCCTCCCCTCCATCCTAGGGATGCCAGTGGATGTGAATTCGGCTGCCTTCCGCCTGTGGCAGGTCCTGAATGGCACCAGCTTCCATGGCTGCATCCGAAACCTGTACATCAACAACGAGTTGCAGGACTTCACCAAGACACGGATGAAGCCAGGCGTGGTGCCAGGCTGCGAGCCCTGCCGGAAACTCTACTGCCTGCACGGCATCTGTCAGCCCAATGCCACCCCGGGGCCCGTGTGCCACTGCGAGGCCGGCTGGGGGGGCCTGCACTGTGACCAGCCAGCCGACGGCCCCTGCCATGGCCACAAGTGAGCCCTGCCCACCTGTGGGTTCCCTTCCCTCCCCCAGAAGTTCCACTTCCCGGTGGTGAGGAAGCGTTAGTTACTCACTTGTGTCTGACTCTTTGCAACCTCATGGACTGGGGCCCGCCAGGCTCCTCTGTTCATGGAATTCTCCAGGCAAGAACACTGGAGTGGGTTGCCATTCCCTTCTCCAGGGGATCTTCCTGACCGCAGGGATCGAACTCGGGTCTCCTGCATTGCAGGCAGATTCTTTACTGTCTGAGCCACCAGGGAAGCCCCCGTGGTAAGGAAAGACTATACATTTAACCCCCCAGATTGGAACATGTAGCCTAACACAGGGTTTTATTAATTTTTCTTGGTTTTCAGTTTTTATTAACAGGCAAAGGACCCTAGGGATAAACGCAGAAGGACATTCTGCTCCCCTTGTTTCAGTTTTGGGAACAGAATGACGTCCCATGAAGCGCAGGGCTGCGGGGCTGTTGGGGGTGTGGGGAGGGCTCCCCTCGGGCGGGCTTGGATTGGCTCTGGCCTCTCCTCACAGTGCCTCTTCTCTGTTCCTCCAGGTGTGTCCATGGGAAGTGCGTGCCTCTGGATGCTCTTTCCTACAGCTGCCAGTGCCAGGATGGGTACTCGGGGGCCCTGTGCAACCAGGCCGGGGCACCTGCAGACCCCTGTGGGGGCCTGCAGTGTGTGCACGGCCACTGCCAGGCCTCAGCCACCAAGGGGGCACACTGTGTGTGTGACCCTGGCTTTTCGGGCGAGCTGTGTGAGCAAGGTCAGGGGCCCCCCTCCTGACATGCCCTCTCCAGGGTCCCTCCCCACAGCTGGCTTTAGCGACTTGACTTTTCTTTTTCCCAACCCCCTCTGTGCCCCCCTCCCCTCCTTGTGGGCAGTAGTGCCCCCAACCTTCCGGGCTCTGAGCCCCACCCCCAGACCAATGCTCTGTCTCTCTGGCTCAGCTTGTGTGCAGCCCCTTTATCTAGGTTCAGTGCCCCTTCTGGCTGGGGTCTCTCCTTACAGAAGAGAGCATCAGGGTAATAGCATCTTAGCCCATCACTTTGGGACCTAGAGAGCAGCAGGAGGTCTGAGAGCTGGGGACTCCTTCCCAGGCCCTTCTGACCCACATGACAAGATGGTCAAGGGGCTTCCATTGAAAGGGATAGGGAGGAGCCTGAGAAATCCAGAACTCAGGCACCTTCAGGTCCCCTAGGCCACTCTCTGGCTCCAGTTCCGTCTCTGACTCATTGCCTCCCAGGCTTCTAGCCACTTCTTGAGCCCACCTTACTGGCGCAGCCCAATCTGTCCTGGAGGCTCTTGGCGGCTAGAATATTCTTCCTTTTCGCTGACTTCACTGTGGGCCCAGGAGGAGGCATGTGCATGTGCCTGCCGGGTAGGGAGGATGCGGGGATGGAGGTGGGGTCTGAGAGCTAGAGGGCTGTGTCCAAGGGTGCTGTCCCCAGCTCCTGCTCGTTTTTCTCCTCCTCCTCTTCCTCCTGCCTCCCCAGGGCAGCGCCAGCCCTTGCATGTGCCCTGAGGATTTCTCTTGGTGTCTGTCCTATCCAGAGTCCGAATGCCGGGGTTACCCTGTCCGGGACTTTCACCAGGTCCAGAGGGGCTATGCCATCTGCCGGACCACGCGCCCTCTGTCGTGGGTGGAGTGCCGGGGTTCATGTCCAGGCCAGGGCTGCTGCCAGGGCCTGCGGCTGAAGCGGAGGAAGTTCACCTTTGAGTGCAGCGACGGGACCTCTTTTGCTGAGGAGGTGGAGAAGCCCACCAAGTGTGGCTGTGCCCTCTGCGCCTAGCGCCTGGAGTGCACGGGGAAGGGAGAGGGCGGGAGAGGGGGCACGGCCGCAGCAGAGACCGAGCAGCCGGCATCTGGGCCGGGGTGCTGATCATCACCACGGAGAGACCTAGGCACCCCGCCTTCGGGTGTCGGGTCAGGCCAGAACCACCTTTCTAAAGCCAAGGGCGCTGCAACTGGCGGGGAGGGGCAGGGCGGGTGGGCGTGGCCCGGGCTGCAGTCCGCCCCCTCCGGAAGTGCCTTGCACAAATAGGCGCTTAATAAATATTTGTTGAATGAATGTGTGCGTGAGGTCAGGCCAAGAAGTGCAGAATGGTGACACCTCCTCTTTGTTTGCTTCCTGGGTCTCAGGAAGGGACTGCCCCTTCCCAAACCAGATGTCCCCTCTCGCCTGTGGCCCCAGGCAGGCCCCAGAAGCCCCCTTGCCCACTGCAGATAACCTTGAAGGACTCCCAATCTCCCCTGGGACAGCCAGCCTGGCTCTTAGAGGCTTTTGCTGCGCGTCTGCTGGTGGTAGACCGGGCTGCTGAGGGGAAGGGCGCCCTCCTGCTGGCCAGGACGGGACCAACCCCTGGCCCCTGGGGCTTAATGGAAGCCACAGCTTGCTTGGGAATGGGCCCAAGGGTGGCGGTAGATCTTAGGACCAGACCTCTGAATCCTAAAGTTATGGAATGATTTAACAATTTCAAGGAGGGTGCTCGTGTGGAGGAAAATGACTGCTGGGATTGCTTAGGGTGGGGACCCCACCAAAGAGGACAGAGGGGTTCTTGGTTCCAGCTGAATAAACATCACCTCCAGACATTACCCACCAAGGAGGCATTGGTCCTGGGCTTCCCCAGCCACGAGCCAGCCATCAGCCGCCGGCTAGCCCTTGGCAGGGGTCCTTGGGGTGTAGGGGGATTGGGCCAGTCTGCAGGTCCAGGGAGAGGTCTCCTCCCGCGTAAGCTGGCCTCAGAGCTCCTTGCACTGCAGGCCTGTTGGGAGCAGTGGCTCAGACATCAGGAGCCTCTGCTGGCTCTGTCACTCCAGGCAAACTTCTTCCCCGTGGGCCTCAGTCTGCTCAGCTGATGGGGAGGTGGGATGACTGAGCGACAAGGTAGACCCTTCCACTGTGGCTCCAGGAGAGAAACTGGAGGAGTTGGAAGATCTGTTTTCATTAATCACATCAGCAAGTATTTATGTGCCTAACCAGAGCTGGGGACTGTGGGTGTTCTGCCCTCACAGATGGATGTGAACTGAGCATCATAGGAGAGACAGGGTGCCTGGGAAGAGAGCTGAGCTGAGTGAGGGCTCCAACCCACAGACCCCACCCCAGCCAGAGCTGCTCACTCTAGGTGTTTGCACGGAAGGACTCAGTATCTGAAGAGCCATCGAATAAATGGCCGTGTGACTACAGGTGTTTCTCTTCCGTGCATAATGAAGATGCAGAAAAATGGTCTTTTCACCTCAACAGCAAGCTGGCTGGAAGGAGGATAGGTCATGCTCTCCCATTCCAGTATCTCCCCAAGAGTGTGTGCCCCTGGGGGGCCCTGATGGGCAAGGAGGGTGAGCATGTCTCTTTCCTGGCTCCTTCTCTCTGTGAACAGAAGGCAGGGTTCGGGGATTGTATTGAAGTGGGCCTTGTGCCCATGGGCAGTGGGCAAAGTCCTTGATATTGGGTATTCCAGGGCCTCCTTCAACCTGAACTTGGCACATTCCACTCCCCTGGGACTCAGGCTAGTGAGTTTGTGTCCTGGGAGCCCTGCAATGGGAAAAGAACCCTGCCCTGCCTATTTGGGCAGGTGTTCTCATGGCTGGATCTGCCCCTCAAAAGGGGCCAGGCTCTATTTTCTCCAAACGCTGAACCAGGACACAGCGCCCTTCACACCCAGAGGCAGCAGCCTGGGCCTCTCCTAAGACTGCATAGTATCCCTGTCTTACATAGACTTTCTGGGCCACTGTGGGACCCTGGACAGCAGCTAGCACCGGGCTGGGTCAGCATGAAAGCTCAAGTGTAGCCAACTTGCCCCTTTCCATGGAACCCACAACCCTGAGACACATACCTTCCCCTCGCCACCACCATTGCCCACTGACTTGCAGAAGCCACTCCCCGGGCTTGTGGGGCACCGACAGGCAGGGCCTCTTCACTCTGCAGAAGGTGGGAAGGGCATCTGCAGGAGGTGCTGGCTGGTGGGAGTCCTGCAGTCCTGGGGTTGGGAGGGCAGAGGACGGAGTGTTTGGAGTGTTAGGGAGCACTCTGTGAGCTGGCTGCTGTCCCCAGCCAACCCTCCACCACACCCCACCCAAGCCCAGCTCCACTTTCACCCTCTGTCGAGCTGGAAGATTGGGATCCATCACAGAGTGAGTACAGCAAGGGGGCCCGAGAGACCTGTGTGCCCCAGGATCAACTTTTCATCAACTGAACCACCAACCCAAAAGTTGCTATGGAGCTGGACCACGACACATCTTGCCTATTTGCATTTGGGCCCACTGAGTCCCAGGAGAAAGCTCCTGAGAAATCACCTGAGAAATCATTTCCAAACCTTGTCACCCCTTTGGTAAAGACCTCCAGTTCACTCTGATGTTGCCGTCGGCTGATTCCACTGAAGAGACACAAGCAAGGCCAGTCCCGTGGGTGCTGTGGCTTTTGGTCAGCAATGTAGGCGGCAGTGGCCTGGGCTTCCCCTCAGGTGTCGGAAACGGAAAAGGCTGGACTTTATCTCCTCTTTGCCTGCTGTTAGCCTAACCATGAAAGTATCTCTTTATACAGAATACTTAACAGATTCTAATATATATTTGTATTTCATTTTGTTATAGTATTTTTATATGTTAAAGTCAACATCCAGTGTCTTGTTTTGATTTTCAGATGCTACGTAGTTGTGATGTTCTGTTTCGAGGTGGGGGTGGGGTTTCTGTAGTCTTGTTTCGATCACTCTTTTAAAGAGACTGGTTTAGAACAAGCCCATGGGGAGCCACCTGCCCTTTCCTGAGAAGCTGTTTTAGAACATGTTGGATATTGTCTGTTGTCTTCATGTGAACATGACATGGATTCACACGGGTTCTGCCTTTTGATGTCTTTTTCTGCATCACGGGTGAGGCCGGGGCTGCTGACACACGCTCTCACACAGGCAAGAGCTTCTGGGCTGCCCATCCACCAGCCACAATCGAGGGATGGAGCCCAGAAGCAGCACACGTGGGGCATCTGCCCTTGTAACTCTCTGGTCTGCCTGAAGTGGCAGAGAAGGTCTGTTCATCATGAAGAAGGGAGGGGAGGTCTGGGGGTGGCTTGGTCACAGCTCCCTGGAGATGGCAGCGTGAGAACAGGACCCAACAGGACACAGCACACATGAATCTGGGGGCACTGTCCATCCTATCTCCTCTTCAAGGGTCACACCCACATTCTGTTAAGTTTGTGCACTCAGCCACACCAATATTCAACCTGGCTCTGAAGGTTTCAGAGCATCAGGGCAACAGATTTGAGCAGTGTGACCTCTCAAACTGTCCCATAAGGTTGACCTGCCAGGCGCCAGAACAGCGGTTCTTAGGCATCAGCGGCTAAAGGAGGCAAACGCTCTCCTGCAGTGGTTCTACTATGATTTCAGACCACAGAATTGCACTATGTAGGATGTGTGACCTGCGTATCTAGGGTAAGACAGGCCCTGGCAATTGGGCCTGCTGAGTCAGGCAGTCAGGCTGGACAAGGCCCCTGACACCAAGGGGACCCGGCTGGCCCTCCCCTGATGCATAGACCAATCTCCCATTCATGGTGATGTTCATATAAGGCACGTGGAAACAGCACACTGTCACCCTGGATGTGGGTGGTGATAGTAGCTTCAGTGCCTTCAAAGTGATCAAGGTTTTGGGACTAAATGTAATGAATCAGGTTCAGGGGATAAAGTGTGTTCAAATAGCGTTGCCAGCTCCAGAGTTTGGAGAGGCCAGCAGGTTACCTGAGCCCCCTGCCCATCACCTGTACTGTTACTTCTGCTACAGCAGCAGGACAGGGAGCCGGTTCCCTCCTGTAAAGAGCAAGGGACAAACGGTAACTGATGGAGATTGTGATGACCCGAGAGGCAGGCTTTCCAACCTACCAGCTTCAGCAGATCCTACCACGCGCTAATTGTCAGGTCTTCATGACCGTTTTTTTTAAAGAAGAGGAGCCAAGAATCAATTTTTATGTAAACACTGTTTTTAGATGTTGTTTTTTAAACACTGGGCTAAATAAAACACAACTGTCAGTCACCAGTCCGCAATCTCTGAGTTTCCAGTGGCAGATTTCAGAGTTTTAAGGAAATGTCCGGCTAGAGGAACGGGCACAGCAGTGCTTGGTTGGAGGGTGGAGGCAGTCAAAGGGATGCCCAGGCTTTCAACTAGGGTTGCCGAAGTGTGGTAGCTGCTCAGATGTGTCTGACTCTGCAACCCCGTGGACAGTAGCCCGCCAGGCTCCTCTGCCCATGGAATTCTCCAGGCAAGAATACTGGAGTGGGTTGCCATGCCCTTCTCCAGGGGATCTTCCCAACCCAGGGATTGAACCTGGGTCTCCTGCATTGCAGGCAGGTTCTTTACCAACTGAGCCACTAGGGAAGCCCCAGAGTTGCCGAGTTTCCCTGCTATTGGTGATAATGAATCTCCCTATGTTCTGAGCCCTCAGAGTTAGAGATGACCCCTCATCCCAAGCTAGTCTGCACCTCTCAGGTCAGACTTCAGTTCTTCTACCACAGGATGAATACTGGAGGAAAAGAGAATTATTTTAACAATAGAAAGTTCTAATCTTGAACAAGGTAATTCTCCAAGGTAAGTCTCCAGGCTGACTGCCAGCTGCCGGATTATTTCCGCTGGGTTCTGTGTGTCAGTGGCCACTGTCAGATGAACCTGTTAATGAAATCATGGTTGATTCCATGAATCACTGGCCTACTGGATCTATCCATATGCCCATCGCCAGGAGAGTTGGACTTCCCAGGTGGCCCTAGTGGTAAATAACCCACCTGCCAATGCAGGAGCTGGTAAGAGATGTGGGTTCAATCCCTGGGTTGGGAAGATCCCCTGGAGGATGGCATCACAACCCACTCCAGTGTTCTTGCCTGGAGAATCCCATGGACAGAGGAGCCTGGCAGGCCATGGTTCATAGGGTCGCACAGAGATGGACACGACTGAAGCAACTTAGCATGCATGCAGGAGAGTTGAAAGAATATAATGGAATAGGTCATGAGGCAAGTAGATGGAAGGATTTCCTGCCACCTTTCTGCCACAGCTGAGCATGGGCTAGGGAGCTGGGATGCTGTGCACTTCGCCCCCTAGATTTAGCAATGAGGCCAGGAGCACTGATTCAGGTGCTCCCTGCACCTCAAGATGAAGCACCAGTGCCTTCCCAGTCCTGCCATGGGAATTCCCAAGGACCGTTCATTGGGTTTCCTATTCCATTCACAAAATGGCCAGAGATCTAGCAAATAGATTTAAGTCGCAATATCGGTGGGCCAGGCCAAAGTCATATTAAGTATTCTGGAGTTGTTTAAAGATTTTTTAATGTGGATCATTTTTATAGTCTTTACTGAATTTGTTACAATATTGTTTTTATTCTGTGTTTTGGTTTCTTGCTTGTGAGGCACGTGGGATCTCGGGTTCCCGACCAGGGATCAAATCTGCACTCCCCGCATTGGAAGGTGCAAGTCTTGACCACTGGGCCATGAGGGATGTGCCAGGAATTATTGCTTTTTGGTTCCCTGTGGCAACTTAACAAATTTGCCACAGACTACGAGTTGAATGCTGGGTTTCCCTGTGTTCTGCACCCTCTGCAGTAACAACACAAACACATTTTAATATCAAAGAAGTTTAATACACTGCAATAAAATAAGCGCCTAGGAAAAGCTCATGGAATAGATGTCAATGTTAGAGAAATCCCTCCCACACAGCCTCCAGCTCCATACCCCATCCCTCAAAACCAAACAAGAAAATCTGAAACAACCTAGGAAATTCTTCCAAGCTTGGATTTCATTGAGGGCCCCTTTACCAGTAACAAGAACACAGGTTCCTACACAATCTAACAGGAAAGCAAAACACAGAAGCACAGAGTCCACAAGATTTCAATATTTGAGACTTGGTACATATTCAAAGTTAAAATAACTCCAACTTTTATAGCTATACATATTGTTTTTAAAGCAACTTAATATATTTTTAAATTTCATATATACACTCTCAAAGGTTCTTCAGGTGAGGTATGTAAACATTGTCTAATGAAAATTTTTCAATGCTTCAAACCAACAAATTCACAGCATACATTGAATTTTCATCCATAACAGACACAGTATTTTCCTACACTCACTAACATAGTGGAAATCCAGGCCCAAGGGAAACATGCTGATCACCGGATTACCATTTGCAGGATTTCTCATGTCACTATTTTTGACAAGACCATCGTCACACAGATCGGGAGCACACACATGGTACCGGGAAGGAGCGAGGCCCTCTGGAGACTGTCCTTGGGCATCTGGATCGCTGGCTACAACTCACAAAACAGCACACCTGAACAGCTACGAGACTGACCTCGGCAAGGACAACACTGGGAAGAACCAGAAAGACCTTTACAGGAACGGCAGAGATTCATCTGAGAGCTCCCTGGATCCACAGCTGGATCAGCAGCCCTGCCCTAAACTCATTCTGAAGGTTGTGGCCTAAAAAGAATAAAAACCCAACACGGCACCTGAGCTTCAGTTAAATTGCATGGGCCTCCTTGGACACTCTGGCCTCTCAAAGGCATTAACTCTAGCCTGAAAGGAGGACCCTGGGCTGTGCTTTTCATACAGGTTGGGGTTGAATTTCATACTATCATAATGCATATGGGAAAATAATGCCATGAGTTCACAAAGAGGACCCATGCCTGCACGCAGGCATCGGCCAGTGACCTTGGAGGAGCTCAATTTTGAAAACTACTTGTTCCCTGAGGGTAAACAGCAGGCTTCTATTGAGATTAAGTGAGGCTAATAAAGGGATTATTTATTACAAGGTAATAAGACTCGAGGAGCCTCAGGCGGAATTCTATTTTACCCCCACATAATCTACCATGCTCCCTCCCCCCTCCCCCCACCACAAGAAGTAGTCACCTTCCCAATGACACACACAGGTCCATTTCTTTCCTCTTGCTTGCTTTCAGGTGCAGCAATGGAAAGTTTTATCCTAATGCACCCACTTTGATCTAAAAAAACACTAGTGAAAAATTCCAAACACCATCATAAATACAAAAGAGATGACATATTTCAAAAAGCCTAAAAAACTACATTATTCTATTCATGGTTATCTGGGTGTGGGGTATTTTTCATAAAGTTCAGGACGGTCACAAGGAGAGGTTGCTAAACAGCTTAGAAACCTGTTGGACTGGACACGCTGGGACACTTGGAGGAGCAACTGCCCTCTTTGCGTGAACCTAAATGGGTTTAACCCCAGACATGCACTGGGGCTTTGGACATTTCAAACCCAGGCACAGAGGAATATAGGAAATGGGCTAGCTCTTAAAGGTAAGTCAGACACATAGTCAAAGGACTGTATTGACTGTTTACATTTTTAATGCAAAAAGTTCTTACATTTATGCTATAACCAAATGAGCTTTGCCTCAACTAGATTCTGTAAACCTTAAAAATTCATGGAAAATTGGTAATTTTTCAGTCTCTACGTCCAATTTTTGAGGTGTCTGGTCCTGGCAGATTTCTCACCCATTGCTAGCACTGTGTAATGTGAAGGAGCGTGCAGACAAACAGAAGCGAAAATTCAAGTACAGCAACCTCTCCAGCAAAGGCAAGAGGTCTTAGCAAGAGCTGTTCTACCCCCCACCCTATCCTCTGAGACAAGGGCTAGCGCAGAGCCCGGAATAAATGTTATTACCTAGAATCTTATTGCTTACGGGCAACACATCAGAAAGAACACCTGGAAATCTGCTCTGGGGACTGACCACTGACCAGCTCATCATACATACATGTGTGTATATATATATATAATATATACCATAACCAGATGAGAAGAGGGGGCAATTAAAGCTTGGATTTGATGTAACATTATAATCAAATGCCCCAAACAGCTCTCAACCTGCTCAGTTTTGTTCTTTCTCCATGTGTGTACTGTGTTATGAAAGGAAGTCCACTGCTCAAAATATATTCTTCTACAATACTACAATGCAAACCAACATCACGCAGAACATGATTCTGTATACAGCACATGTAATAAATATTTTTTTTAAAAACTATTTACAACATTATTTCTTGTGAACATTTAGATGAGAGCAGTTTATTTTTTCCTGCAAAGGTTAAAAAAGATTCAACTGTCTAGTTCAGTGCTAAATTCCCTGGCACCTAGTTACCCATTCACATTTCATCTTAAAATCAGATTTGCTTACAAACAGTATCTTAGAAAAAACATTCTCCAGCATTACTGTTCAAGTGTCTTCCTCATTGTTTAGAAAAGACAAAGGGAGGCCATAAGTAAATAGGCAAATTATGGTTCAAATGGATGATGCGAATCCCTGTGTCCAGTCCCAAGCTCTCCACAGGCATGGAGCTACAGTTCTCAGGCCAGCCAGCCAGCTGGACAGAAAGAGAACTGTGGCTCAGACAGGGGTGCCCAGGAATGGGGCACAGGGAAGAGGAACACGATGGGGAAGCATCGGTTCCATTATATCTGCGGGCACTGAATTGCAGATCAGGACTCCTGAGAAGTAACACTGCATACATCTTAGAGCAGACGGCCTCATCCTGTACCATCGGTTATAGGTGGGGCTGACCCACATCTGTGCCGAGGCTTCTGAGACAGATAGGGGGCAGGGGAGGAGGAGGCAACGGCTGTGAGCTAAGGTGCTCAGCACTGTCAAGGTGAGGGAGGAAACAAGCTTATCTCCCCTGGTTTAACAGAGTGGGAACAGGTGTCTTTCCTGAAGGTGAGAAAGACTAAAATACATCTTAATGGTTTCTTTAGGCAACCAGTGGTCTCTCCATATCCCACAGGTATAGGTTTGGATTTCCTTGGGGTTGCTGTCTCCCTGCACAGGATGTTGAAACGTACAGTAGAAGGGCCAACTGCGTATATAAGAGTGGGTGGCTTGAGACAAGGCCCGGTGCCACGCTGGCCCAGCTGACCCCACCATGGGAGACCCACTCTGTTCTGGGATGGGGTGACAGTGGGGAATGTGTTCAGGTTCCCAATGCAGTTGTGTCTGCCCCAGTACAGTGAGGGCTTCAAGGTTTCACCCTTCTGCCTTCATGATATAGTTTGGGGGTTCAGTGGCTGAGCATGGGAGCTGGGGAGGATGGGTTTTCTAGAAAGAACACTTTTTTGGAAAGCCCTTTTGACAGTTTTTGTTAAAATAAATACTTTCTATAGAAGCATTTGAACAGGAAAATACCACTATGTACACAGTGAAATAAATTTCACAGTGGTATGTATAAATATGTATTATATATATATATTTGAAATCATAGTCACACACTCTCCTAGAGCTATTAATGAAGAAATCACTGGCAAAACTAACAACCTTATGCTACAGGGCTCTAACTCATCCCTACCTGTGGTATAAATATACAAAATTATGCAAATCTTGTTTATATAGCATCTCTTCCAGAAACTAGCTCCCAAATTCTACAGCGTTAGCTAGAAGATGACATGAAGTGTAGATTACAGAAAACAACTTGAGTGAGAAAGTTGATAAGCTGAATGGCATTTGGACCCAATGGCTAAATATGAGAAGAAACACAGTCATGAAATGCTTCTAATAGGACATACACATGTTCAGCGAAGCACTCGAAAGGTAGGTGGCTTCCTGGAGAAGGTGCCTCCTGGAAGGGGGCTGGGGGCAGAAGAGGGAAGAGGCAAGATGCCAAAGGTGGGGCCTTAAAATGAGGTGAGCTAGGCCTGACCAGGCAGGAGTGGGTTTCGCTGGCCAGGCTGGAGAGCCCTGAACTTCGGTCTAAAGCTGCTGGTGTGCTGACAAGGTGCCATTGACATGCTGGTATTTTTGAGAGTTGAGAATGGGGGATCTGGAACGAGGTTCAAACAGGCAAAGACCAGCCATGTATGTTCACAAGTAATAACCAAAGCTTGGGAAGTGATAAACTGCAAACATACTGTACACAAACACACGGCGTGGTTTCTGGGGGTGAAACCAACACGCCCTGTACCTGCTGGGAGGCGCTGTAGTCTAGGCTTTTGAGTTCATGAGTAAGTCCGTTTGTGTTGAGCACTGCTGTGGAGGAGTGTTGTTCTATGACAGTCAAGTTCACCTGAACTCATAAACATGAAGACAATCGTAGTCCTTTTAGTTTAAAAGACTGTACTTTCCACTTTAACTTGGTATTCTGGTAGATCAGATTGAATGTCCACAATTCAACACACATTCAATCCACAAAGGGAGATGTGTTCTTTAATACATGAACATTATTTAGGAATAATGTGGGATAGCAGCTGTGTGCTAAGATGAACAGGCAAGAAATGGTAAATTCTAAAAGGAAAGAAATGTTGCAGTGCTGGACTACATGAAAAAAAAAAAATTTATGCCTAACTGACCACACAATTTGATCTTGAATGACATATTGCAAGGATTGGGCAAGGATCAGTAAACCTTTTTCCGAAAAGGGTCAGGTATTAAGTAGTTTATATTTTAGGCTACGTGGGCCACATAGGGTCTCTTTTTCTTTGAAACATAACCTCATTTAATGCATTCCTCCAATCTCTGGCAGATTATACAACATGGCCAAGTTGGATCTTTTTTAATGAGCGAAAAATGAGTAGCTTTTAATGAGAAAAAAGCTACTTCCATGTGACTTGCCTACTGAGCACTTCGTGTTAAAAGGAATGGTCCCACATGGGTCAAAGAGCCTCTGTCACCATGCTCACCAGCCCCTCTGAGCATTGACGTAAACCACCAGGGCTCTGGGAAAAGGACCAAAGGGATATTGCAAGGAATAGCCAGTTTTGGCTCAAACCAGAGGCAAAAAAGCATGAGCAAGGATGCCTGCAAAGTACCCCAGGTGATTCCCTGGGTCCTCAGGACAGCATGGTGAGGCCTGAGCTGGGAGTAGCATCAGAGAGCTTTGGGGTTTTGCCTCAGCATGACTTAACATCTTTAAGGGAAGGTCAGACTTTGTGTCTTCCAGCTCATCCACTGTAGATGACAGCATTTGGCTCTCATGTTTCAAGGGATGAGCTATATCAGAGGCTGTCTCAACAGGCTTCCCAAAATCCTGCTAGTTTTAACTACAGTAATCTTTTTGTTCTTTTTTCCCTGAAAAGGACTAGGGAGCAAGCCTGCAGCCAAGTACACAATGCTGGGATGTGAGGACTGCCCTGCGGATGCCTGACACAGACATGACTTCATACTTGGAAAATTTTCAGTATTTCAGTGGATATCAAGCCATAAGAAGATAAACATCATAGTAAACAATTCAAATGATAATTATGTTACAAAACATACAAAACAGTCATTGTTTTAAAGCCACTGACAAAATTTTATCAATCCTTCATTTTGATAAAAAGCATAGAAACGGATCCTTGAGTTTGGGGGAGGGAAAAGACAACACCTTGGAAGTTAACTGGATTTAATCTAAAGATATCATCAATAACTTCTCAGTCACATTAAGGTTATAATATGCTCCAATTTGCTATTATTCTAAAGCACTTCAAGCTTCTGTTTTTCAGTTGTTGGCTTGCTTTTAATATAATTATTTGGAAATAAGAGTGGGTGACCGAAAAAAATATCAGTGTCAATACATTTTCCTAGAAGCTGGCCAGAGCTATGATCTAATAAACAATTTGGGTTGTGATTGGACTTTTTTTTTTTCCCTTTGTGAAAAGGCTTTTCGTATCTAAATATAAGGTTCAGAAAACTGAACATCCACCTAACGAAGTCTCTGTTAACTTTGAAAGAAATAAAATTTTGGCTTACTTGATTAGTAATAAATACGAAGTGAAGCTAGAGTCAAGTCTATGATGAAAACCGGATGAAAGGAGAGGCCCAGGCCACATGCTTCTACGACTCCAAATTCCTGTTTGCTCACGGATTCTGACTCTAGAGGCTAAAGGTGATGGGTGATTCTAATAGGGTGTGAGGCTAAGGCAGTTCAGGTTTCAGGAGATGGTATTTGATGTGCTGTGGCAACATGTCTCTTTCGTAGCAAGAAAAAACAGATATAGAGGGAACAAAACTGAGGTAAGAGGAGGAAGAAGAGGACAGAGAGAAGAGGCACAAGAAAGGAGAAGATAAGCCAGTGAAGTTTTTTTCCACCTGAAAAAAGATTCTTCTCTCAAGGATGGGTCAAAAACCTTTTTCTCAAAGATCCAAGTAGTAAATATTTTAGGCTTTGAGGGCCATGTGGTCTCTGCTACAGATACTCAACTCTGCTGTAAATACATACAGCCACTGATAACACCTAAATGAATGGGTGTGGCTGTGTAAAAGCATGCCAGCCCAGTTTGCAGAGCAGTGAAGGCTCATCTGTAGGCCAAATGAGGGCCTGCATGGGCTGACCCGAAACCATAAGGAGCAGGTGGGTGGGGTACCCTTGGCCAGCATCTGGGGAAACTCCAGTTCTGCCCCAGGGAAAGTGACCGGATACCAGACTCACCGACAGCGACACTACAGCATCTCCAGCTCGCCTCACATGGCACGTTGGCCTTTCCTTCTTGGCTCTTAGGCCCACTGCCCAATAGGCAAGCTGCCCACAAAGGACAGTGACAGCTTCGGTCTTCACTACAGAATTCGTCCCAAGGGAGAAGAGTCCAAACTTCAATTCAAAATGACCGTCATGAAGTGCTGTGTTTACTGATGACCTATCTGAACTGTGAGGCATTCACCTGCACAGTCTTGGATGCAGAGGACCCCATGAGAAGAACCATGTTCATGAAGTGATGGCTAACTACACTGCTTCCATCTATACTACACAGGAACAAGGGGGCGTGAAACGGCCTAAGGTTATTTTTAAAGTAAGGCTTGTGTAGAAGTCTTCAATGAAGTGCAGATGCAACAGGGAGCCACTGGACTAGCAACTTCAGGTTAACAGACATGACTAACGCTTGTATATACGTAGCCTCACAAGCAGAACAAAGGTTCGTGGCCTTCCTGCTGTGCTACAAGGCTGTTAACATATCTGTGCCAGTGCCAGGGGCAAGGTTCTGGACCCTGACCAAGGGCGCAGATTCCAGGTGGTTCCTCCAAACCCGGGGAGCCTCAGAAGGTAGAAAATGGGAGATGGAAAAGGGCCTCCTAAAGAGGGCCCGGCTCTGGGGAGCTAGGGTGGGGCTTCAGTGACGGCTTTCCAGGCGTCTTCCAGCTCCCCCAGAAGCTCAGAGGGAACACTGATGTTCTCTCGTCATCAGTGTCAGCTCCAAAAGTCACTTCTCTGAGTACAGGCCCAGGAGCTGTATTCCTTTTAAATTTGGAATCCAGAAGGTGGGACAGACCGCCTTTGCATCCGGTGCAAGCCACTCTGGGACGACGGCTATAGGAAGGAGGTCTGGCAAGGAGGGGAGATCAAGGGGGGTCTTGAGTCAGAACCAAGTCTAGGCTTGGAAATGTCTGAGAGACAGGCTTGCCAGCATCTGCTCTAAGTGTAAATGGGCCTTCCAGAGCTGGACCTCAAGTCTGCTTTTTCCCATTCTTCTATTAGTAAAGTTAACTGAATCAGCAAAAGTGAGATTCAACAAATATAATTCTAAACTTTTAAGTGTCTTACTTATGTAGAATCCCAGTCTATTTAAGTGTAGTCTGTTATAACTGTAAGTTGATTTTAAAGATGAGCCACTGCATTGGTAGGTATAGAAAATAAATAGATGCACATTGATATCTTTTCTCCAATGCCGTCTAGAATGGGAGAGAAGGCTATGATCTTGAAGTGATTAAGCTTTCAAAAATGGAAAAGAAATGAGAAAAAGAATGGAATGGATTATAACCTGCAACTGGAAAAGTGCCACCTACCTCCAGCCTGGCATTTCTCCCTAACCTAACCCAAGCACCCTTACAAGGTAGTCTGTATGCAGCTAAGGGGTGCCTTGAACGTATGTACTGAGATCAGCACACTTGATGTGGGCAAACCTCCACTGTTATAAGTCACCACAAAAACAATATCCAGTGACAACTCTATGAAAAGATTTTTAAAAAAACTTTAAAACCACTTACATAGATTAAATGAACCTACTTAAAACATGTTAATGCTTCTGTGCAACTTAATGCTGAGGAAGGTTGCCAACACACACACACACACTCAGCAGTTTCATTAATATAGGTAGCTCTGGAATGGCCAAGGTCAAAGATACAGAAAAGAGAAAAAGACTCATGGGATACAGGAGACACTAGGGGGGAGAAAAGGCTTCTTGAAGATAGTTAGCTTCACTATCTGCAAAATTCAACACCGTGCTCAGTTTCCCATGAATCAAACACTGTTTTCTAATCCTATCCCAGAAGTTTTCATTATATATAGCAAAACTTTAACAGAATGGGTAGAAAACTTGTTTTATCATGATCTGAATGAACTAATGCATGAAAACAGGTACATCTGGGTTTATCCAAACAGATTTCAAGCAATAGGGCTGGAAAATCTTTTAATAAAAAGGACGGAATAGCAGCTGTCCATACGAGCCTATTTTGGGGACAGAGCATGTCAGAGAACCTGGCTGCATCTTTAGCGACCAAGACTTACTGGCAGAGTGGCCCAATGGAGATGCCGAGCACACACTGTGTTATCATGGAGCAATGTTATAGGCACCAAGGTAAAGCCAGTACATTCACTTCAGGTCTCAAACAACATCATTTACAAATATTGCAGCTCTCGCTTTTGAGCCATGGAACAGAGCCTGATGTGATAGAGGCCATTGTGATTCCATAAGCATTAACTACTAGTGTGATGTTACTCCATCAGAAAGGGCATCTACTCTAAACACGTACATTTCACACTGGAATACCAGCTGAGCATTAGCTCCTGGTACTGGGATGTGTGTGGGCACACAATGAGATGTTGGTGCTATTTTCTCCAACTGAAAGGCTGCTCTGACCTTATAATTCTGAGTCTGGTGCCACAGTGACTTGGGGAATGCTCACAGAGACCCTAGGTTACATTTAAGCCATCTGGCCTATGCTAATTCCTCAGCTCATGAACACCCTATCACACTGCATGGAGAAGAAAGAATTTAACTAGGGGAATGGGAGACATCTGTGGCTTTATAACCACATGCAAATACCCCCAAACACATACACACTCTCTTAAACTTTCCTATTACTGAAAATAACATTTTGGCTTTCTTTGAATACAGAAGTACTTAAGACAAGAAAAATAATTAGATGCTTCTTTGAAGATAGTTAGCTTCACTATCTGCAAAATTCAACACCGTGCTCAGTTTCCCATGAATCAAACACTGTTTTCTAATCCTATCCCAGAAGTTTTCATTATATATAGCAAAACTTTAACAGAATGGGTAGAAAACTTGTTTTATCATGATCTGAATGAACTAATGCATGAAAACAGGTACATCTGGGTTTATCCAAACAGATTTCAAGCAATAGGGCTGGAAAATCTTTTAATAAAAAGGACGGAATAGCAGCTGTCCATACGAGCCTATTTTGGGGACAGAGCATGTCAGAGAACCTGGCTGCATCTTTAGCGACCAAGACTTACTGGCAGAGTGGCCCAATGGAGATGCCGAGCACACACTGTGTTATCATGGAGCAATGTTATAGGCACCAAGGTAAAGCCAGTACATTCACTTCAGGTCTCAAACAACATCATTTACAAATATTGCAGCTCTCGCTTTTGAGCCATGGAACAGAGCCTGATGTGATAGAGGCCATTGTGATTCCATAAGCATTAACTACTAGTGTGATGTTACTCCATCAGAAAGGGCATCTACTCTAAACACGTACATTTCACACTGGAATACCAGCTGAGCATTAGCTCCTGGTACTGGGATGTGTGTGGGCACACAATGAGATGTTGGTGCTATTTTCTCCAACTGAAAGGCTGCTCTGACCTTATAATTCTGAGTCTGGTGCCACAGTGACTTGGGGAATGCTCACAGAGACCCTAGGTTACATTTAAGCCATCTGGCCTATGCTAATTCCTCAGCTCATGAACACCCTATCACACTGCATGGAGAAGAAAGAATTTAACTAGGGGAATGGGAGACATCTGTGGCTTTATAACCACATGCAAATACCCCCAAACACATACACACTCTCTTAAACTTTCCTATTACTGAAAATAACATTTTGGCTTTCTTTGAATACAGAAGTACTTAAGACAAGAAAAATAATTAGAATGGTCACTCTTATCCCAATTGTCAAATTACAGCAAAAAAGACATTAAACTTTTTTTTTTCCTCTCCCAAAGTAAGATGAAAACCTCATTAGTGTGCTAGCAAGCGTGCAAGATCAAAAATGAAAAGGATGGGAAGAATCAGTAATGCAAATAGTTTGGGGGATGTGAATAATTTTCAGAGCTCATATATCAATATTAACACCTTGTGACACACCTTTTGTCCCATGAGCACATAATTTAGAATATATTTCCTCAAATGACAAAAGATCAGAGATGAGTGACCAACCACGAGTATGAATTTTTAAAAAGGGGCAACAGAAGTATTACTCTTTTATAATAATTATAGATTCCCTCTGCATTCTCACATACTGTAAAAATGATTTGGTTTAGCTTTCAAAGATCGTTTAAACAAACAAGACAGAGGGAAGTCCGCTGCTGGGGCTTGCAGAGGGGCATCTGTTCGTGTGCTGACACTGCGGGCTGGCTGCTGGAAAGCTACTGTTACGAGCATGATGGTGGTCTTCTTGGCTACAGTACAAGTGCTTGTGCATCAAGTATAAAATACAAGCCTTTAATCACATAGATCAGCTTTTTAGCTTTTGTAAATTTAAAAACAAAAAGGATAAATAAGGCACTGTACTTTTAAAAACTAAAACTGCTTGGTTCCAAGTTTAAAACCCAAGGAACAACCAGAATATAATATATAACTTCCCTTACTCAGCCTCAGAGAAAGACTCTGCAAGTTCCCTTCTCCATTTGAGACGCACTTTCTGACATCTTTAATTGTGGTGTTCTCCATTAACTGCAGATGTGAAAGGCTTGATAAGCTTATAAAAGCAGGTCTAGTTAACGCAAGCTAAAGGGTCACTTCTGTAGAGCAGCTTTAACTCTGGGCTGCCGCCCCGCAAGTCACTTTGCATCCAACCGCCTTCGTTTGCTGTGGGAAGAGTCCAGCTTTGCCTTCAGCTTTCGCTTTCTCTGGGCTGCACTGTTCTCTGCGGTTTTTGTTGTGGGTCTGGCCCGAGTCTTTCCACTGCTCTGCTTTCTGTTTGTGGCTTTCTGTGGCCTGGAAAGGACTCACCTGCCCCTTTTTGCCTGGCAGGTTTTGTCGCCGGATCGGAGGCAGAGGGCTGGGTAGGCCTTCTGTTTGCGTTCTCTTTTTCTTTCCTGGAGGGCAGGCAGCTCTTCCCAGGTGATTTTTTAGGGATCTTCACTTTATCCTCTTTTGAAGATGTCTTTTTGGGCAGCTGGCTGCTTCTGTCCCTTGCGGCTGGCTTCTTGGCAGCGGAGATTCTGGTGGCCCCATCAACATGCCTTTCTTTGCTGGCCTTCAGCGCAGGCCCTTTGTCCTTCCTGTCCTGAGTGCTGCCGCCTTCTGTTCGCTTGCGTTTATTCTGAACCTCGGCTTTTGGCAAGACCTCAGGCACCTGCTTCCCTTTCCTTGCCTTCGTTCCATCGGTGCTTTTGGGCTTAATGGGAAACCCGTCTGCACCGACTTGCAGGGCGAGCTTGGGGGACATCAGAGGGTTGATGCACACACTCTTGCAACTCTGTTTGCTTTCCACAGCCGGACCAAGGGGGCTTTCGACTTTCTCGTTCTTGATCAAGCGCTGCTGAGCTCGGAGCTTTCCTCGAATGTTGGAGTATTTCCTAAGGATGCGGGTACTGGCTGGGGTCGGTGAGCTGGTGGGAGGCCGGCTGCTTCTACCTTCCTTGGCCTCCTCTACACTCTCTGCAGGACTGGAGCTGAGGCTCATGTCACTGCCATCCTCTGGCTCCACTTGGTCGGGGTTCTCTCGAAATTTAGCCCAGAGCTTCTGTGTTTTCCAATTGTTCTTGGCAGGAGTAGCTCCGGGAAATTTCTTCAAGTGTTTTTTCAAGCGTTCGGCCTGTAGTGAACTGGGGTACAGGCTGGAAGGAGGGTACTTCTGGAGAGGGTGCTTGACGGGTGGGATGTCGCCTGGGAGACGAGTGTTGAGCTTCTTCACAATGACCAGAGAACGGGTTTCCGTCGTCTCTAGGAACCACTTACAAACATTAGATAATTTAAAGTTTGTCATAAACAGCATCTGAACAGGAGAAAACTTCTGCACCCCAGTGAGCCCCGACACTTCCGTGACCTTTTCTTGCTTTTCCAAATCTCCTTCAGCTTATCAGACTTGTTCCTTGCCCTTGGCGTTGGCTGGGCTTCTTTCTCCAGCTGGATCCAGCCCTTCTGGACTTTCAGGTACTGGGCATTGAAGTTGGCGATGAGCTCTTGGTTCTCCTCCTCAGCACACCACTCCACAAACTTCGGCTGCTCGTCCACCACGGTGTCCACGTCACCCTCATCTCTGGGATCGCCACTCTCGGAAGCTGCATTTGCCTTTGGGATTGGGCTTCCTCTTGCTGCTTCCCTTTCGGAAGTCACTTTCATAGCATCCAAAGGGTCCAGAGAATGAGCGTGTCTTAGGTTGTAGATGGAGGAGGTCAGTCTTGTAAGCCTCGGGGCCCATTTTGGGGGCACCGCGGTGTCATCACTCCCACTACCTGATGGTCCCAGCGTGCTAGGCGGCACGTCACCGCTGTCGCCATCTTTATGCTGGCTGTCGGCACTGTCTATTTCACTCACGGCCTCCTCCGTCTCCTGTGCAGGAACAGGTCCTGGCTTCCCCTGTGACTGTTCTGGGAAAGTACAAGGAATGCTTTCAGCAGGCTCTTGAGTACTGCTCTCACCTAATTTAGACTGAACATAGATTTCCAGTTTCTCTCCAGGCTGGGGCTGGCTGACTGCGGCTAAGGGATCACTGCTGGGGAGAATACTTCCTTCTTCCCCCTTGGCTTCTTTCACCAGCATGTTTTTAAAAGTCTGCCTGGTCATCACCCGACCCCCTTCAACCTCCTGCTCAGCGTCTTTCTCAGGGGCCTTTTCGTTGACAATTGGGTTTTCAGTGTCTTCGGGAGCTTTTGTACGGCAGCCTTCAGTAAGGAAGCTCTCGGGTGTTGTCCCAACAGGGTACCCTTCTTTTTTAGAGCGTTTTGCACCAGAACTTTTAGAAACCTTGATGTCAGCACTAGGAGAGGAAGAATTCGAACTTTGATTTTTTAGACACCTCTCGGCAGAGGAAGAATCTGCAGTTGACTTCGGAGACATCTATCAGAAGCCTCCGGGAACTTTCTACCTTTTTTCTTCTTGTCCAGATTTTCTTCAGGTGACTCAGTGTTTTGATTGCATGCATCTTTTTCTGAAGGATCTTTTACATCACCATCCTCTCCCTCTAATTTTTCTGTACCACCTGCTGCCTCACTTTCCTCAATTTCACTGGGGTTTTCATTTGTCAAAGTGCTGCTTTCCTTCGAGAGTGGGTCGGTATCTAGCTCCTGAGTGTCTTCGGTCTCAGCCTCAGTAGTGACACTTGGCTCTTCCTCGGCCTTTCCTGGGCTCGTGGGAGGATCCAAGCCCGTGGAGGGACTTTGACTTTCCGAACACAGAGGGCTTTCCTCTCTCTCTGCTGTTTCAGGAGGGGAAACAGGCCTGGGGGCAACATCGTCACTGCCTCCCTCAGAAATGCTCTCTGCAGGGGGAAGTAGGGAACAGTCCCGGGGTACACTCATCTCCTCTGTACTCAGCAGTTCAACTGGCTGCTGGTCTCGTTCAGGGGAAGACATCTCACTTCCCGTGGGAGCTGAGACCACGGCGCTGCCTTCTGGTGGCTCCTCTTCAGGAAGGTGAGCAGGGAGGGGACACGCTGGGCTGGAGGCTGCTGCTTCTTTTGCTATGGGGGAGCCACTTGGGTTTGCATTATTCATCACGAGGCAAACCTCTGGCTCTTGAGATTCCTTTTCAGGTGACGCATCTCTGTCTCCTTCCGTGAGAGGGAGTGTTTCTTTACCAGGTTCTTCGGGCTTGTCTTCTCTGGGATGCTCTACCTCTACAGTAGGCTGAGGTGCTGACGTGACAAGGGTCTGCTTGGGAGGGACCACTGCCTCTGACGCCACAGTTGAGCAGCTTGCTTTTTCTGGGGAGTGTAAATTCTTGGCCAGCGTGCGAACGGTTGGCAGCTCACAGCAGTCGCCATTGAAAAAGTATCCTCGAGTACTCTTCCTGGCTGTTTTCCGAGAAGATAATATCGATCTTTGATTCTCAAAGTGGCATTCCTTATTGGCTGGCTGATATAAACGACATCACACTGGTTATCGTAATCATTTATCCTCAACCCTGATGCCCTTTTACTTTTCCGAGCTGTCTTAATGGAGGTGGATATCATCTTGGTTCGTGAGTGTCCATTCGATGCTTTGTGCACAGGTGGCATGGGGCTGGGGGCTAACCAACCATCTTTGGAATGATCAAACTGGCTCTTATCACTGGGCTGTAAATGGAAACCCATTTTATTTCTTCCTAGGGAGTGGAGATGGTTCTCTTGCTTTGGCCTTGAATCTTGTTCACATGCCTCTAAGTCCTGGCGTAAAGGTGTTTTTGAGCTACACTGTAAAGCATTCTCTTTGTCAGCAGTTCTAGGTGAATTCCCCATAAACCCTGAGTCCCAAGCCTCTTCTGATAAAGCTTTGAATGAATTTCTTTGAGAAACAGTACAGCTGTTGCTCTCCTCATTATTTTCAGCTGCTGCTTTTACTGCAATTAGATTTTCTACTAAAGCTGCGCTCTGCACATGGTCTTTACCGTCTTCACATATTTTCACATCTGTGTCTGGCTCCTGTTCAGTGGTCTGCCCCTCTGGGTTCTTAGAGACGCGGTGGAAGTTTAATGAGGAAGCATTCGGTGCAGTGAGGTATCCCAGAGTGGAATTATCCATTGAATTAGGTTTAGTGGTTGGAAGTTCAGAGGAATCTTTTTGGACAATAGTCAGAGTCTTCTCTCTTCCATCTACAGAATTTGTCTCAGGTGGAGGCTCCTTTAGGGCCTGCTCTGTCAAATGTGAAGGGCTGTGGGAGCCTCCAGAGTTTATGGGCAAGTCTACAGAAGTAGAAGACTTCATGTTGAGACACAGAGCATCCTTTTCTATATGTCTGGTGCCGAGCTGGGCACAGCCAGCATCGCAGGTAGAGGCGTCCATGGCTCCAGAATCAGAAGACTGCAGGTCCTCGGAGCCGGGCTGAGACTCAGTGTACAGATCGTTCAGAACACGAATGAACTGCTTCTGATGATGTGTGCACAGTTTGACCATAAACTTCTCCAGTGGGGACTTCGACTGATGGTTAGAATGTACTGCTATTGCCTCTGCTGGGTTCTCACTAGACAGACAAAGAGAAAGAAGAAATCAGTATGATCATTCTCCAAAGAGCCATTTTTACATTATGAAATTCATCAGTGTTACTTATGTTTTATTCTTTGTCCAAAACTGCTTCTCAGGGCCCATATGCTTTTTATTCAATAGAGTAGGAGCATCTACTCAACGAAAACATAAGCTCCTCCTTCCTTTACAGCAGGGGAGACAGCAGTGACACCCTTGGGTAAGTGACTGCAAAATCACTTTCAACTCTCGGACTCAATGAGATACACACGGGGACTTAACAAGCTCCTCCTGCAAGCTGCAGACTTGGCAGCTCACGGGGAAGTCAGGAGGTCCCTGCTGAAGGGCTCCCCCAGGAGGTATCTGGTGTCCAGGTCCACCTAGTGTTACTAAATACTGTTACTATGTGCTATAGGATGTAGACTGGGAGACACCGGGCAGCAGTCTACCCGTTGCTTTGTGTGACTTTGGCCAAAACACTGAATCATTTGAGATCTTAGTAGAATACCTACCCCATCGACCACTGAAGCAGTTGCAAAAGAAAACCTACACAGTTTACACAAATACCAGTTACCATTATTGTTAGCCAATCATATTAAACATGCTTCAGTGAAACTAACTCAGAGACCAGAAACGTACATTAATACTTTCTTACAACCCCACAAAGTGGATTTCCTAGATAATCAAAGTTTATCCTTCAAGCAAAAAACATTAAAAATTTTAAGTACTTTTGGTGGAAGTCTTTAAAAAATGGTCTCTTCCTCTGAACATCATTTATTCTTTCTTAATGACTCAAGGGTCACTACCATGTACACTTATATTGAAGCTTGGCTATTATTTTTATCATGCTGAACTGAAATAGACTGATAGCTTTGGGAGCCACTCAAGTAGGTAAATCTACTGCTTAAATGCAAAAAAGTCAGGTGGCAGTCTGTATTTTATTAAAAATCTTCTGACTGGCTTCCAAAGAGCAGCTATGTTTAGGAGTCTCATTTTCACCTTTAGTTGAGTACTTCTGCTCACTAGCTGAGAATCCAAATCTCAAGTGCTAGACTGGTACCTTAAGTGAAAACAAACAAGCTCTGAATGAAGGCTAGAGGAAGAGGTTTGTAAGTAAACCACATAAGCTTTCTTGGCAACTTCAAGGATGTGTTCCTGGTATTTCTGACATAGGTAGCTACAAATGAGTGGGATATTAACTGTCTTTTCAATGCATCAAAGAATATATCCTGAGTACATTTTAGCAATACAAGAAATGGGGGGGGAGTTGACAAAGATCTATGAGAAGAATCAAGAAATATCTTGGCATCTTATTGTAGAAAAGAATGAAGAGATAAACGGTAAAGTCTGTGAAAATCTTCTGGAACTGCTTCATGCCTGCGGCAGTGCTCTGGAAGCAGGCTTTGTGTTTGGAGTTAACAATATGCCTTGAGATTCTTGAAATCAAGGAGTGTGTGCCCAATAAAAGTACAGAGTGCTCTCAAGAAAAACTGAGGAGGCACTTTCTTCTAAAGCGATGCTCAGAGAGAATAAAAAACTGAATAACGATTATCTACAGATGATATTTAACTTCCTTTATGGCTGTGAAACTTGAATCTCCTTCTCTCCCATGTCTCAATAATAGTGATTTAATATTTTATTTACCCCTGACTAGTGTAAGATCTTCCAAATCAGCTCTGGAGCAATGACCATGGCAATGTGGTTAGTCCCCAAGGACAAAGCAGACAACTAGTCACCTGCTGGTGTTAGCTATTTCTCAGCATTATGGCAGGTGGAAGTGGTGTCTTCACAACTAAGGCATACTGGAGACACATGGTCAGTACCCACTTAACTCTAACCTGGAACAGTGCAGTATAGCACGTGGAGGCTGAAAAACAGCATCAGCAAGGTGGACACAGATCATCCCAACCTTAAAAGGCATTTACAACAGTGGTTTGGGGGCACTCAGGAGATGGTGCAAACATTAAAACTGTAAATGGCAACCTTGCTTGTGAGAAAGAGACACCAACAAAGAGTCGTTTTGTGTGTACATTCCTGGTAAAAAGGATCAGGGACAACGTACTGGTGAACCACAGGTCACCAGGGTAAGCAAGAGGGATCCTTGGCCACTTCGAAACTATCATCCTCGAGTGACTGTATCCTTTCCTGAAATTTGAAGCTACAGTGGTTTGTAAAATTCTTTGGCAATGATAGGGGTCTTGTATATTTACCCCGCAATTTGTATCTGTTACTGACTTGTCTTCTCTTTGTCTTAGCTTTCCAAGAAGATGTAAACTACTTGAGTGTAGGTAGGGGTCACATTTCATGTTTTTCTGTTTCCTCTTAGCAAAAAACGAAGGGGAGGGAAAGGGAGCATCAAGGATGCTTCCCGGGTTTTCATCCTGGGCAGCACCGTTTACTGAGACAGAAATGCAAACAACAAAGCTGGCAACTGCTGACTGTAGGGGTTTATGTGTCTGAAGAGTTCTGTTATGTACACACTGAGCTGAAATGTTTAATCTGTCTTATAGGCAACCAGGGACACACAGGTATGTGCCCACCAGGAGCTTCACCTGAATCTGAGAACCTTCACATAATACCAACCTTTGTCCAAGTGTCATTAAATGGGCCCTGTTATAATACCTAACTTTACAACTATAGTAATAAACTTACTTTTGACTGTGCTTCTAAATTACCCAGCTTCCTACCTTATTTGACTTTTTCTGGAAACTTCTTCAATAAAATCTATGTTTAGATGATTTTTTTCCCCCATTATCATTCAACTACTTTGTTTTAAAAATTAACATCAACTTTCTGAAGCTTAATTCTATTATTCTTTTCTCATATTTTAAAGAAATGGATGCTGGCCAGCTTTGTCCGGCAGCAAATAGCTGGTCTCTACCTTTGCTTCTATTCAGTGCTTCCCAGTCTCAGGCCTTCAATAGAGCCTAAATACAGCATTTGCCCTGATTACTTTTTAAAGAGTAAATAAGGAAACCAGAGAGGGCTAAGCTTCTGTCCTACAGACTACTCATGTAAACCCGACCTAAGCAGAAGCACCATGTTTTATTATTAGTTCAGTGATTATAGTTACATCATAGTATGCTCATCACATCTGACTATATTAGAGTTTTAAAATAACAGTAAGTCATCACAGATTTTGAAATCACTTGCTTGATTTCGCATTTCTTCTGTTCAACAACAGGACACTAATAGTTAAGTCAATTTTTCATCAGTCAGAAACACTTCACCACTACCACGAAAGAGCAGTGAGATCCTAGGGACTGGTAAATGGAAAGAAGGGCTATAGAAGAGGACAACTACCGAGATCAGTGCCCCGTTTCTCTACTTGCTGGGAAATGGCCTGTGTGACCTTGAACACTTTGTCTTTCTACGCCCAATTCAATGCCTAATTCTTAAGGGCGTGGCAGAAGAATAAGATAGTATTCATAAAAACTTTGAAAGGCACAGTTTAAGAACGATGCGTGGTTTCACAATCTTATCTTTAATGATTTACTCAGTGATATTTTTCTAGATCAGAGATTAGACAGAGCTGAATTTGCCTCCTTTGTCAATACCACCACACTTAAATTTACAAAGGATAACATTCCGATGGTAATATAAATGGTGGATGGTCCAGGCCTAGGTTCTCTTGGGGTAAAAGGTCAAATAAGCAAGAGATGTGGCAGAGAGCTGAAATGACAATTTTAAGAGTCTAGAATGTGGAACTGAGGGATTCAGGTGGTCTCTCAGTATCTGCTCTAGAACTACCGATGGCAAATGCAACGTCACTGATGACCAAAATATGTTCTTTTTGACCGAAAAAAGACCATGAAGGAGAGTGAATGATGTCTGGATGAGAACTAATCTTAGAAGGAGAAAAAGATAAGCCCAGGAAACCAGAAGGGGAGAGAAAGCTTGAGACAACAGTTTAGACTGAGTGACCCAACAGTCAAGAGCTGTAAATAAAGTTGGCTTGATTTTTCTCTTTAAATACAAGAAAACACCAAAATGCACTGTTAGCCCTGATTAAAGAGTTGTAATTTTTGCCAGACCATAGTCTGAAATTGTTTCCTAATTCCTTACTTCTAGTCCTTCAAGCACTGAAAATATAAGTATGTTTAAAGGCCTGGATAAGTCTGCTGACAAGTACTCATCCTTTGCTGGGAGGTGCATCTACCTCTGGCTGTTTCACACTTGTGTATCTTCCATACATGGATACAGGAATACACTAAGGTTTATGGCAAATGTGTGTGTGCTTCTGTGTGTAGTGGAGAAGATAAGCATGGTGTATGGAGGTCTTTTTTACTGTTTAAAGTATGTGTAAACTACTGAACAATCAAATTTTCTTTCCCAGAACTGAACTAGGATAAAAAGTAAAAGGGTAATTAATAAGCCTGGTGTGCTACAGTCCTTGGGGTTGCAAAGAGTCAGACATGACTAAGCGATTAAACTGAAGCAAGAAACAGTAAAAGTGCTAAGTGAGAAATAAAGTTCTTAAGATCACAGAAAGTGGTCTCTGAAAATCAGGCAGCTAAATACCTGATTTCCAGGTGGGTGAAATCCTATGAAATTAAAAGATACTCCTTGGAAGGAAAGTAATGACCAGCTTGCTGCTGCTATGCTTGCTAAGTCGCTGCAGTCATGTCTGACTCTGAGTGACCTCAGAGATGGCAGCCCACCAGGCTCCCCCGTCCCTGGGATTCTCCAGGCAAGAACACTGGAGTGGGTTGCCATTTCCTTCTCCAACGCGTGAAAGTGAAGTTGCTCAGTCGTGTCTGACTTCTAGCGACCCCATTGACTCCAGCCTACCAGGCTCCTCCATCCATGGGATTTTCTAGGCAAGAGTACTGGAGTGGGTTGCCATTGCCTTCTCTAGACAGCATATTAAAAATCAGAGACATTACTTAGCCAACGAAGGTCCGTCTAGTCAAGGTTATGGTTTTTCTAGTAACCATGTATGGATGTGAGAGTCGGACTATAAAGAAAGCTGAGCACCAAAGAATTGATGCTTTTGATCTGTGGTATTGGAGAAGACTCTTGAGAGTCCCTGGGACTGCAAGGAGATCCAACGAAGGACTGATGTTGACGCTGAAACTCCAATACTTTAGCCACCTGATGCGAAGAGCTGACTCACTTGAAAATACCCTGATGCTGGGAAAGATTGAAAACGGGAGAAGAAGGGGACGACAGAGGATGAGATGGTTGGATGGCATCCCTGACTCAATGGACATGAGTTTGAGTGGACTCTGGGAGCTGGTGATGGACAGGGAAGCCTGGCGTGCTGCAAAGAGTCGGACACAACTGAGCGACTGAACTGAAATCCTAATTATCTAAAATTGGACTTAGAATTTAGATGGATTTAGATACAAAATGATTTCAAAATCGGCCTTAAAGAGAGATCAGAATGGTGGGGGATGGTGTATGTGTTGGGTGAGGGGTAAAATCCAAGATGTATCTGTGTCTCTTCACCCTGTAGGAGCACTCAGAGTCACTCTTGCTGATGGCAACACATCTTGCTCAAGAGTGGAGTAGACAAATAGTTGAGACTACTGATTTAAAACAAAAGACATCCAATCCCTTTCTGATAGCTAAGTTTACTGTGTTCTTAACCAAGTTTACTAAAAATAGGGCAGAACAGAGGCTCAAAACATTATGAATACTATAAACTAGGGAAGAGAGGTGATTCAGAGAGTGGTTACTGGATAGTTTGCTAGTTTTTCTGTATCTCAGGGGTTAATAAAAGGCTATTATTTGGACTACATATATGATATTAATAGGAGCAGTTGGAGAGGACTCTTGAGAGTCCCTTGGACTGTAAGGAGATCCAACCAGTCCATTCTGAAGGAGATCAGGCCTGGGATTTCTTTGGAAGGAATGATGCTGAAGCTACAACTCCAGTACTTTGGCCACCTCATGCAGAGTTGACTCATTGGAAAAGACTCTGATGCCAGGGGGGGGACTGGGGGCAGGAGGAGAAGGAAATGACAGAGGATGAGATGGCTGGATGGCATCACTGACTCGATGGACGTGAGTCTGAGTGAACTCTGGGAGTTGGTGATGGACAAGGAGGCCTGGCGTGCTGTGATTCATGGAGTTGCAAAGAGTGGGACACAACTGAGCGACTGAATGAATGAATGAAAAGCTTATATATTGTATCTTTTATGTACTGTAAATTCAGCTAGATTGTCAACTTTATTAAATTACAATGAAAAATATAATTATCAAGATCCTCGTGTTCACTCTTTAACATATTTCACCCTAGAGGCAAATGTACCTGGGAAGCCAAAATATAATCAGAAAGTTACACTGGTGAGTCAGAAGTCAGAACAAGGTGTCATTAGCCACAATAGTCCAATGCCTCCATCTCCTCTCTAGGAATGTAACAGGCTCAAAAAATAAACAGTTCTGCCAAACTACTTACTGCTGAAAAATTTTTATCTGCCACCCCCCTCCACCATATTGATTTTTGTTTCTATAATCCTAGGTAAGGCTCTGCATGCAAGACTAAATGTATTACTAAATACATTACTTTTGTTAGTGAGTGAAGTTGCTCAGTCGTGTCCGACTCTTTGCGACCCCGTGAACTGTAGCCCATCAGGCCCCTCCATCCATGGGATTCTCCAGGCAAGAATACTGGAGTGGGCTGCCATTTCCTTCTCCAACTTTCGTTAATTAATATAAAGAAAGAAGGGAGGGTTCAGTGGCAGTGAAAGACAGGGGACTTTGGACTAGATGGCATATATTCTAAAAATGATAGTTTCTGGACATAGGGGAAGAAATATCCCTAAATGATATACCTAAATACTCAATTGATGAGAACACAAACCTACAGTATTAATGAGTATTATAACTACAAATTCTTAGAAGACACTTTAAAATAGACTTCAGAAAATAATACAGTAATTACAGACAAAGAAGGCAGATCTCTGCCCAGGGCTGATTTGAACTGAAAAAGTATCTGTCCGTAGACTCACGGAGTTACTGAAACCAGATTAAAGAGAGATCTGATCTGAAAGGCATACTTGACATTTTAGGTCAGGATATATGAGAGCTCATGACAAGTCAGCAAGTCTGGCCTATTTCTTTTTTTTGGTCTTTGTATTTGTCAGGTAGGGGATTAAATCTATGTTGTTCTTTGGGGGAAATTGCTCTTCAACTCCCTTAAAATGACTAGGACGATGACAGACTAAAAAAGTACCATTGTTTAGGCAGAATACAGAGATGCTCACTCCCCAAGTGAGAGAAAAGGCACTGTGTAACGGCGCTCTGTTCAAGGGGGAAAAGAAACATCTGTCAAGACCCAACAGTGACCAAGAACCCTGTATGGTTTCCCTGGAGTGGAGCCGAGAGGAGTGAGTCTGGATAAGATTTCCAGTACTGTTGGAATGTATTTCTTTTTAATACCAATAACCTCTAACAAATCCCCAAATGATCACTTTGCAGGGCAGCATGTATGCAGAGGGAGGACCAGAGGAGGCATGGGGAGCTGGCACACACAAAACCAAAAGGACAAGACAGAGTCCTGCAGCACAGATGCTTTTCCCTCTGAAGAAATGAAGGGTAAGTTTTCAACATAGATTCCTGGTTTCTTTTTGAGTGAAAGGAAGAGAGGAAGTAGCAGATGACAAAATATCCGAGTAAGCAATTGTCTAGTATTTTTGTGATTTTTATGGGATCGTCTGTATCTTTTCTCATGTTCTCTTGCAGTTCTTAGTCTCCACGCCTGAAACCATATAAATCTGTGGTATCATCCTTAAAAGTGGCAAATTCTACTTTTGGTGTCATATAATAAACCACTTAAAATTGACACAATGATGGCACTCCTAAGTATTAACCAATTATGTAAAGGACCTAGACAACTCTGCAAAATGCAGAAGAATTTAAAATGATTCCTGAGGTACCTTATACAAACTTTAGTGTTATTTATTTGTTCACTTCATGACTGAAGGAGGAGGTATATATACTTTAGAATTTAAAGTATAATAAGAAAACTATTTTCAGCTGCCATTCTCTGGAGTGTGCACTTGGAATAAACAGCGCTTTAACCCTCCCTTACCCCATGTTTTTCGGGAAACACTCAAGGCTACTGTCGGAGATACACTGGAGTGAGGGGAACTATGCAGAAGCAAGGTTTTATTTAGGAAGGTTGGGAGACAAAATATAAGCAAATATATATGCATTTTCACACACGCACATTCAACTTAGGTACTTAACACTATCTCAATGTTTATTCAATGTTTATCCCTAGTTTTGTTACTTCTCTTGCTTCCAATATACAATCCACTTCACCTATACTGACTCAACTTCCTTTGGAAAACTCCACATTGTAAGCTCCCTGCAACTAATTCTCATTTTAGAGTTTGCTGCACATCACCCAGAACTGCTGTCTTCTTAAAGCCCAAGTCTGATCCTGTTACTTTTTCTGCATAAAATCTCAGTCAGCTTCCCACTGCTCACAGTCCACTCTCCTTTAGTACCTTCTTCCCGTGGGCTGTGTTATGTCTAACTCTACTCTCTGTTTGTCTCTCTTTCATAAATAGCATTTTATAGCACCGGTAGCTGACATGGCTACATCTACCAGTAGACTGTAGATCTTTCTACAGGTCCAGGACTTTGGCCCTTTTAACACGGTGGTTTCGCTGCCTACAAACAGGGGCTTAGCTCATCTCAAGCACAAGTGATGAATAAGCTAACGGAATAAATTACTATGTAGTGAAAATAGTTTTCCTAAGACCTTTTTCAAAGGCCTTTTTCCTTCCTTCCTTTTCAAAGGAACTAAAAAGGGAAGAGGAAACATTTTGACAATCAGAAAGGAAAAGAAAAAGTTTTCAAAGAAAATGAGTTCAAATCTAATTGACAAGGCAGGGAACAGAAGGGAATTTTGAATGCCAGACAGCAAGAGGATAGGCTCCTACCTGTAGGCACGCAGGAGATTGCTAGTACCAAAAGGAGAAAAAAAAAAAACCAAACAAACCCCACGATGGAAAGGTATGGTTTACATAATGGCTTTTAGAAGAATCAGACTTTCTGACTGAAGCCAAGGACAAGAAATAAATGACTCAATGCACACGTTCTAGTTTGGATGTATATGGTAACACGTAAGATTCAACAGAACAGTATTTATGTGTATTATGCTATGTTCTCTGACTGGCTTTTCTTTTTAATGTATTTTTTAAATGTTTATAACTCCCAGATCTCATAATTTACTAGTGAGTTATAACCAGCTGATTAAAGTTTGAAAAGCTGGTTTACACAGACTCACCAATTCCTAGCACCTCACAAGAATCTGCTATCCTGATTTTCTTCTTCTTAGTTTTTAATCTAGCTAAAATTACACTACTAGGTTTTCCTGGGGAAGACATCTCAAGTCATTTCAACAGACACTGAAATGAACACTTCTAAACTGTGCTGGCTATGATCTGTTTGAAATGCACCGAACTCTCATTCAGTAAGAGTGTAATTAGAATCTCATTAAAAAGGCAGTGTAGTCCCCAACTTCTTTTACAGGAAAACTAAAGGTCTGATGATTAAACACACAAGCACACATACATTTCCACCATCCCACCTAGCTCTTACACTGTGTTTTTCAAACCACCACCACGAAAAAAGAAAAATCTACAGATTCAAAGCATGTAAAATTTCAACCTTGAAAATAAAAAAACTACATATAATAATTAAGATAAATTCTACATAACTTTATACTTTTTAATTATCTACTTGCCAAACAACTTTTATTCCACTTAATCTTTGAAAAGAACAAAAAAATTATTGGTAGTTGGATAACGTTCCTCTGAAACAGGACGAAGCCATCAGAAAAGCAGCATTTCATGTTTCAACTGTAGCTCTACCATTTCTATGTCTCTGATTAAAGTTAAAACAAGTTAAGAGTTAAAACAAGATTCGCTGAACAATGTCTTGGTCTAATACAAACTTACCTGCCTCACATTCAAAGTTTTAATTAATGTCAACAACTTCCTCCACAATTTTCAAACTGATTTTCTCATTCATTTTACCCCTCACACTAAATTAACTCCTACCAGGTGATTTCTCTTAACTCGCATTTATTGAGCACTTGCGAAGAGCCTGGCATAGGCATAGTGCTAAGTACTGTACATACAGAATTTTATTTAAGCCTCAAAGCAGATCTCTGAGGTGGGTGGTATAAAGCCGTCTATTACTCAAATGAAAACTGAGGTTCAGGAAGGCTCAACAAATGTTTAAGACCATGTTCTAAGAAAGTATAAAGGCTAGGATTTTAAGCCAAGCTCATCAAATTCTCTCTCTTAAACCTGAGGTATTCTCCACTCTTCTGTGCTCCACCTACTCTTCAAGATTCACCTCTTCTATCACAGAGTCAATAATGCTAATTTCAATAGAGAAGTTTTAAATACCTCACATTTCTTTACTGGCAATTTCATAATACAGATTAAATTCTCTTCCAAAAAAGCAATGTAATTTATTTATTCAACAATGAAATTAAATTAATAGCTGATTTAATTAGTTAAAAGTGAATCTATATCCTTCACTTTAATTCTAGGTTAAGGGTGCCAAAGTGGTATAAAGGTAAGTATAATGGTTTGCAATTATATTAAGGGCAACTCATTATATGTTAGGAGAGTGGGCAAGTCCCCAAAAGACCCCAAGTTCCATGCTTTTCTTTAAAAATCAAAGATTAGGGTGGAACCGACAGTGTTTAATCAGTGGGTTAATAAAATACCTCTTGTGGTCACAGCAATGTGAATACACACAACACTACTAAATTATGCACTTAAAAATGGTAAAACTAATTTTATGCCTTTTAACAGAATTAGAAAAAAAGATTTGCTGAATAAATGAACTTAAAAATGCAACACCTCCCCCCAAAAACCTCCTGTGTTACAATTTGAAAATATATAACATGTTCGTCTCACTCTTATAAACTGATTCAGGCATCTGTACTGTTAAAAGACAGATTTTGATTTAGACAAATTATATCCAATGAGCCCCCAGAACTCTTTGTGCTGTAACATTCAAAGCAGAACTAGCCTGCACACAATAGAAACAAAAATTATGAACATATCAATACTTTAAAATTAATCAGAATAAAAGTAACTGCTTAAGTTAATTTTTGCAAAAAGATCATCACATTCATACAGTTCGTAACAAGAATGTAACAAAACGGACTTATTTTAAATACAAGTCATCTAAAATGATATTCAGACCTATTCTTTTTGAAAATGCTGCAAATGCAAAGATAAGACCTAAGGTTTATAAGACCCTAGTATTCAATAAAGGGTTGCTACTGTTATTACTCAATACTTGAACAGATACAATTGGTGTATCTGCCTCATATTCAATAGAAAATTGCAGTTTTAATAGGCACAGAGTTTTAAATAGGGCCTAAAAGGCATTTAGGACAGCATTCTCACTTTACAGATGAAAAAGCAAGTGATCTTTCTAGTACACCAAGTTGCAAGAATTTATATTACCAAATAATTCCACATCCCTCCATACTGCTGATCAAATAAAACTGGCAAGAACAGTACAATTAACATTTTAAAACTATCGATTTCATACCTATAGATTTTAATACACTTTCGCTTACTTTCCAAGCTGAACTCCAACCAAATTATGACTTAAACCACTCACTATATATTCATGTATCTTTTTACATGTTTCCAGGTAACTTCCCTGGTGGTCCAGTGGTTAAGACTCTGAGCTCCCAATGCAGGGGGCAAGGGTTCTGTCATTGGTTGTGGAACTAAGATTCCACGTGCCATGTGCCCGACAAATAATAAAGTATTTTTGGAAAAAAAAAAAAAATGTTCTGAGAACACTTCTTTTCCACTAACCTCTGAAAACAAGCCTGTCTACTCTAGTTACAAACACAGCTTGATACCAGCACTACCACTTCTCCCTAAACAGCAAAACATCCAACTTATAAGGTGAATACGATGAATAAAATTCTGTGTTAAATGCTTACCACTTAGAAGCAAATAATGATAAAGTGATAATCGAGTATAAGAACAGCTATCTCTTATGTGACTTTATACAATGCTAAAAGGATTTTCACTCATTTCAGCTACAAAATCTAACATCTTATGACTTGGGTTATGTTTTTACATTTGAATACAGTATCTGGGGAGAGAAATTCAGTCCTTGAGGAAAAGATAACTCCACAACTCAGAAAGCAGAGACCATTTTGCACTCCATTTCCCTTATGTGATTTCTGATTCCTAAGAGTTCTTGAATTAATTCCAAAGTATCAGCAAAATCAGAGGAGAAAATTTTGCGTTAGAAGAATAAGCCCTTTTTAAAAATCAAGTCATAACTGAAGAGCTATCAACATGAAGATAGGATCACTAGGGTAAGTTCATTGATGAGATGCCAGATTAAAAGCCTACCACAACTGACCTGGTCACCAGTTAAAAACGGGTAATGACAAGAAACATGTAGGTACAGTTTTGTACAAAGAAGTAATGCTTAGGTTTTCAGAAAAACATTCTACAGACACACGACATAACTGAGTAAGGGGACCAAGTGAAGCCAACGAACAAGCCTGTCGTGCTAGCAAAATTTCCAATTTTATAAGCATCAAGCCAAAAGGCAGCAAAGTGCTAGTGAGGCAGCCAAAGAAATGAGACAAAAAACATTAACTAAAAGATAACCTAGACCAACAGTAACATTATTAAAAAATAGAAAATGCCATTACATGAATATCACAAGCTTGAAAAAGCAGCTTTCTAAAACATTTGGTGTACTATTTCTATCTTTATCACTATAATCCAGCTGTTCTTTAACCATCTGACAATGGAAATCACTCTGTAATAAAAACTTTGTAATATCCCTCGTTTCTAAAACCACAATGAAAATGTTGAACAACAACATGCTGATAAAAGGAAATACCAGCATTCTCCCAAGAATCAGAACTGCTAAAATAACCTGAATTACAGTGCTTTCATACTTATACCTCTAGAAAAGAGCAAACAAAAATGAGTAAATCATGATTCTTGGCAAGTAATCCCAGATTAGAGTTTTACTGTAAGAAAATTATGAAAAATCAAGTTCAGCAAGCAGGTATTATGAAAATTATCAATATACCTTATTGAGCTGAAAATAGTGAATAATCCAATTCAGAGAACTGAGATAGGGGAGTATCAAATTAGTAAAGACAGTTACAAGGCAGTACCGAATCCAAATATTGAAGCAGCAATTTCTGGTTATCTAAGAGATTTTATGGAAAGAAATTATCACCAAGGGGGAAAAAAAATACAAACTGTGATTACCACGTGCATTTATAGTGCACCTCGAAATCTTACCCCCTTTGTGGATTTTTTTTTTAAAGAGCATTATACACTTAAGAAGTAGAAACCAAGCTTTTAAAACAGTTTTCACAACAAAATTTATTAGAAGAATAGTGGTTTTGAAAAGTCTAGCATCCAGTGAGAACTACCATACACAACATTACAGCTGGGAATGTTTCTCCAAAATGTCATGGTCAAATAATACAATGGAACCATTAACTCTTACACATGCACGAAAGAACTAGCGCGTCTGACATACAATGCAAAAAAAAAGGGGGGGAGACCATATGGATTAAAATTTTAAGTACTCATCACATACATTAAGACACAGCTTATTTTAGTCCAGTCAAAAATCAGAACTGCATTAAAAAAATTTAATGTAGTGCAATCAAACCAAAGAACTTAATTTGTGATCGTAAGTGCTCTACTACATAAACATTGATCATAGCAGGAACAAAAAGTTCAAATCACACCGTACAAAAAAATCTGTAAATAAATATAAACTACAGTACAAGAGAAATATTAAATTATACAATTCCGTCAAACTGTAACAGTATATTGAAATGAGGTCCATAAGAGTAAAGGGGGTTCCTGTTTTGTTGCATGACACTCAAAAACTTCTAGAAATCTGAAAGATGCCGTTTTCTGTATCTTCAAAGGTTATAGGTTTTATATATGGAGAATGCCTTTTAGATGTAAGATTAAGATGTCAAATATTAAAGCAGAGGAAAAATCTGTTTTGTTAACCACAGATAGTACTGCAGAAAACAAAAGTCGTTTTAAAGAATAAAGATCTCTAGCAGACAAGTCTTAACATTAAAAGATGCAAAGGGCTAAAGCTGGAATTAGAACTTCACATCAGAAACTTGTCATTGAGGGCTTCCGGGCTACAAAATATACTGACAAAACTGTCTGCTGATATGTAGTCCTAGACCTCTGCTAATTTTTTGACATTTACATACTCATGTTACAACACCAACTTTGGCAGAATCACTACTAATAAACTCAGAGCACTCCTGGCCCAGCGGTTCCATCACAGTGGCCAGTGCACAGAATTCTCTAGAGACATTGCATAAACGAGAATGGAGAGGTCAGACACCCAAGGGCCAGTGCTTGAATTTAGTAGTAGTATGGTGAAGAAGCAAGAGCCACATCGAGGAAGGACTGCATCTGTCATATTTTACAGAAGCAGCAAGGAATGTCATTTAATTGTGCTGGCTATTAGTGGCATTTAAAAATATATAGTTTAACTGTGTACACGTGTGTTGCATGTGCTGGCTATATATTTATGCACGTTTTGTTTTTTTAAATACACTGTTAACAGGAACCCCCATATTATCTGCTCAGTAGTAATAACTGAATATATAGAATGCCACTATAAGAGTGTGAGGCACTGTGTGCTGGAGAGTTCTATGCAGCTTTAAAATCTGTTTGGCTGAGTTATACCTGGATACCTGAACTGAGTTTTTTAAGTTGACATTCATCAAGGATGTGCTACCAGCACGTCAAAATAAAAGCAAAACAAAAAAATACAAGTCACTGTTAGGTTTAAGAATAGCATCAAAGTACCTGATTGAGTGAGAATAGTGTGTAAACTGTCCCTGAGGGTTTTTAAACAGTGTGTACAAGTTGGATTCCTAAGAACATTAGCTTTATTTAACAGTGTGGACTGATAAAATACCAATGTCTGACAGTTTAAAGTGGAGGTTATAAAGAATTATATGCAAACACTCCAAATGTATAGTTTATACATTTCTTCTCAAAGCAGCAATAAGCTGCTGTAAAGTGTATATCCCATCAGAACAAGCAACATGTGGGAGTCAGATAAAGGTTTCTATCTTAGTCTGGTTTTCTGACAGCACAGCCTATCAATATCCAATGACTATATCTTTCCTAGATCAGAAAGTAACTAATTTCGACTAGCAATATAGGATTAGACTTTTAATCAAACACTTTGCTATTACATACTAAAATTCCTTAAACTTACTAATGCTGGTATACTAACCTAGTTAATTATTCCCCCCTCATTTTAGAAATATACCCTTCCACAACTTAAAAACATTAAGATCCATTTTCAGTCCTCTGATGTAAAAAGCATGTCAGTGAATTAATATTAAAAATTTACACAGTAAAAAGGCTTGAATTTCAGCCAAAGATTCTAAATACTGCTCATTCCCTGAAGACTTAAAGGGAGAGAGAATCCCTACCCATTTTCCTAGTGATTTATTTTTCTAAAACTGTCTGACACAATTTTTCATTTTGAGGAATTTCCCCCTCACCTCCTCTCAAATTCCAAATTCTCAGCCTGAAATGCTTACTGAAATGGGGAAAATGAGGCAATCACTTGGAATTGCTTGAAAGGTACAAAATGTCTTTTTAAAAATTAAGACAAGAATTATTTATATAAATGTGATCTGATCCCATAATATGTAGTATGTTTTCTATTTTTAAATAATCACCCTAAAACTTACAGTACCTAAGACTCTGAAGATAAATTAAGACTTTAGTGTTGTAACAGAAAAAGTGCTGAATTATCCCTTTTCTAGTACTTTAAACATTTCAGACAAGTGCTTTCCTAAGTGACGGTACAGTTCACTATATACCCTTCCACCAAGCAGGAAAAAAAGTCACCTGGATTGAAAGAAAAGACTTTTAGGAGTGTAGCACCGAGTAGTTACCAAATAACAGATGTTATTCAGCTCCTTCTGAGGGGGTGAAATAGTCCAGGTTGAAATTCTATTTGGCGACTGTATGTTAAAGATCCCTGCTCCACCGTGTCAGTGTCCTGTGTCCAACCCTCCCGCCCCCCAC